>UELV01144136.1:0-10194 GCA_900490015.1 Megastigmus stigmatizans | reverse complement strand
TATATATATATGTTAGTACAAAGTCTACAAGAATTGTACATCTTTAATAATGCATCGATCGCGATAGGAGTTCATTGCTGTTGATTTTCGAAGAAAAGGTGTAAAAGCAAGCCTTCATAGTCGAACAAAACATTCCGGGTAAATCTCGCTCTCATTAGGCATCATTTTCTTGGTAATGAAAAGCACGTGAAGCGTAATGGCGTGCCAAGAGCGTATATGTACATATATATAAATGTTTTTTTCTTCTTCACGAAAGACGTATTTTCCCGCATCAGCACGACGTTTTCCTGCTCGCGCCTCGAGCCGCGCGTATATATATTTTACGACACGTCGCGTAAATAAACACGAAAAGCAGCAGCGACCGCTGGCGCGCGCCTCGGCTTGTATGTGTATCGAGGATAAGTAATAGCGTCGTCATGGCAAAAACGCTTATAGGTATAGCCGGCCAGAGAAAAAATATGGGAATAATATGTGGCCCGGGAGAGGAGAGGAGAGGAGCTCGCAACAAGCAGAGAGGAATAATAATATCGAAAGACATTAAAAGTGACACGCAGTTTGTCACAAAACCCCATCAAGATGTCGAAATATGTCGGGGCGATTTTAATGGGGGAATCCCCCGCGTCTTGTGTGTCGCGGGGGCCGCGCGATGGCCGACGGCGACGGTTCGCCTAGCGGTTCTAGCGCTGCACGCGAGCCCCGGTGCCGCGCAACTTTCTCTATACATATATATATATATATATATATATATACCTGTGGGAAGTAGTGTCGTCGCGATTGGCCGAGGCGGCGAGCTTCCGAAACACGCCTACACAGCGAAAAGCTCTCCGGGCATGCGCCCCGAAAAAGCGCCACCCTGTCCGAGCCTCGCTATATATAGCATCGCACAACGTCTACCTTATACATATAGCGTCGGAGATTCCGTGATGCGGAGTACTTTCCTTTTCCTCTTCTCTTCTCCTTTCCAACGTTATTTTTCTCTTCACGAAATATATAACTTTTTTCTTCTTCTTCTTCTGCTGCTGCTGCTGCTGCTGCTGCTGCTGCTGCTACTGCTGCTGCTACTGCTGCTGCTACTGCTGCTTCTTCCTCCACGTGCATATTATAACGTTTATGTGTACCCATACTGCAATATCTATGAGACTATCACTTATACACAGTTTTCTATTTACCCTCCTACAATGCTCCTCCATCTTTGTAGAAAAATGACTTGTGCTGTGCTCCGTTCGCTATACTTTCCCTAAACTTGAAGCTTTTACGACTACTGGTTAATTTACGGCTACAAACTTTGTCTTTACATATACCTCTACTACTGTTACAATATCATACTTATTCACATGAATAATATACAATGCGTCAGAATAAAATCACATAAAGAGTTTCATTTCCATATCTATGTACAAAATTAATAGTTAATAATAAAGTATAAAAAAATAAGCAACTAATTGAATGTAACGATTTTTATGTACATTCTAGTAATAGCACATTGCACTTACAAGGGGAAGCTGCGATCTTCGGGAAAGCGATTTTGCTGGAACTTTAGAAAGTAGTGTCTGGTACCTGAAAATATAGTTTAGAGACAATATTCGCGATCAATGGGCACAATTTTTCAAGATAACCGCTATTTAAGCCAAATACGTAAACATTCATTAAGTCGTTTAACGCTTGATAACTTTGAAATGTTTTTTGAATCGCAAATAAAAATTGACAATGCGACCTTCATTTTGAGAGGTTATATATATATAAATAGCTCAATTAGTTAAAAAATTATGAGAGTTTAAAAATTAGACATAATAATTTTGCACTTTTAATGGGAATAAAAATGATGAAGAGTTTTGAGTACGGATATCGTATCTAATTTTAAAACGCTCATAACCTTCGAATGAGTTGAGCTTTTGACTTTTACAACCTCTCATAATTGAAGGTCGCGTTCACAATTTTCATTCGAGATTTTCCGACATTTTATATTTTATTTAAATAGTTGCCGAGCTATAAAGCAGAAAACAAATGTACAAATTTTCATGTTAAGTATTTGGCTTGAATAGCGGTTATCCTGAAAGATTGGACCCAATGGTTGCAAATACTGGTTCTTAGACTTCGTTTTTAGGCACCAGAAACGGCTTCGCAAAGTTTCAGAAAAATCGCTATTCCGGAGATCGTGGGCTCCCCTTGTTAGTATATAATAACACAGCCACTTTGTAATATTTATAAATATAGTCAGAAGGTATGGACTATTTAAAAGAAATAATATAAATTATTTTATAGCAACTGAGCTTTCCATTTCTGAAAATATCAACAAGTTTAACTTATTTATATTAAATTTTTTATACTGCCGTAAATATTTTGCTTCAAAAATAACGCCAATTCTTTGCATAATAAAATATTGAGTATTGATTCATCATTAAATCGGAGATTTTAAAATAATTTAAAAAAAAATACTAAATATATTTTATTTTAAGTATAAAAAATATAAATAAGTAATAGCTGAATTGATATTATAAATGTTAGAGGGTAAAAATAAACTGTATATGTGTCAATTTTATAGCGATTGTATTTAAAAATATAAAATAAGTTTACCAAATTTGCATTGGGCCATGCAGTTTACACTAAATGCTGCTAAATTACTGCAATCTAAATCTTACAATATTTACTTAATCTTTAAACTATTTTGTATTAAACAAATCTCGTACACTTAACAATGTTACGCAAATACTATAATATTCAGTTGTTTTCCCCGTAAAAAAGAATTTAATTAGAAGAATGCAATAGGATATTTGCATGAAAAAAGGAATAAATTAAAAAGAGCAAAACAAACCAAAGATGTATTTTTGGCGATCTTCCCAAAAACCATAATTTAAAAGGATGTACACACGGAAAAAAGACTGGGGGAGCAGTTGCCTCAACTGGTGTTGCTGTTAATGAACGCGTACGGCGAGCTGCTTGCCCTTCAAACGGGAGACCAGTTCACTTTTTCTGGGAGAACCATTCGCCCATGCTATAGTATAATAAAAAAGATACATATAGTACAGTAACAAGATACAAAACACAAATGAAATAGAAACGACTGCATTTTGGTTATTAGGTAAATCGGGGTCGAAAAACCGATTTTCAAATTTGCAGCTTCCTAGGTCCAGAGGTTCCATGCGAAAACAGAGTTTCAAAGTTTTATTTGCTTATATCTCGAGAACGGCTTAGGCTAGAACAAAATGGTTTACACCAATTGAAAGAGCGTAAAATTTTACATTGAAAATAATTTTTTATTCGATTTCGATGAGTGTAAAGTTTCGAGATAATTAATAGAAAAGAAATTATCTCAACTCTCCGTAGTGAGTGCTACACCGCTCTTGGCGCGGCGGTTCACCAGTCTTTTTTCCGTGCAGGCGATTAGTGTTTCGTCATTTACGTATATACATATATATATATACCTTATTTATATATATATCGATCCTGCAGCCTCAAACCTTAGCATTTCTGACGCCTTCAAGTTTAGAGCTTTAACTATCTATCTTGTATAATCCGCAAAAAATAAATAATACGATTAAATTATTTTAGCCCAAATATAACCAAAATATGAATTAAACAATTATGTAAATTTTTTTATTGAAAATCTTTAGATAGTACAACCTAAACATTAAAAGAAGTAGCTTGAATAATCCTTTATGAGTAGGACTTTGATGAGAAAATTATTGATTAAAAACATTGAACTGAAATAATAGTGATAGTTTCGCGTATTCCTGTTAAAATATTGTAATAGATTGAATTTGTCGCAAAAACATGTTTATATACCGAAGACAAAATTAAAATCTTATAATTTAATTAACTTATCCCATCCAATTTACTTAGAACTCATCGCACGAAATTGTGACTCAAATCTGTGCGTAAGACGTAATCCATGTCCCTAAACTTAATTAAGCCAATCTTGGTATATAAACTCGTGCAATAGAATGAACGTCAATCGAATAAAAGGCACGGAGAAGCATATCGCGCGATAAAATAAAAAGACCGCAAACACCGCAGATCATGGAGAAGATTCAAATTACCAAGAAGTTGTCATCGAGGAGATGAACAGTTTATACACGGATGGCATATATAATTCCGCAGATTATAATTATATATCTATGTATTTTGAATACACGCAGCCACATCGCGAAAAATCAGCGCTTCGTGACCCCACGCATAAATACATCGGCGCAAGGCAATCCACTCTTGCTTTGCGTTACTTATATAAACAATGCCGATCGCTCGCCTATACATATATACGTATTATATCGCTGAAGGAAGGGCGAACGCTTTATAATGCGTGGCCGAGCCATAAGATGACTATACGTATATGTGCTTCCGGGCGAGCGCACGTATATATATAATGAGTATATACTGAGGCGTGCAGAATCGGCGCCGATCGACGCGCGTACACGCACTTGTCTGCAATACATATATATATAGGGGAGCTTCAAAGTCCGATTGATGAGCGGCCCACCTCTCGATCCTGCATGCATTCACCGATAAACGGCCATTCGTTCATCGGAGCTTGAGTGACTGTGTCAATATCGGAAATTTCTTATCAACTTCAAGCTCGGATCTTTTTTTTTAAAAAAGCCGCATCTTCTATAATATATATGTCGCCCCCATTTAGTTCTTATTATATATTTTAAAGTGTTTCGCATAGTTTCTAAAGCTGGTTTGATCAGTCAGTCGCTGTTTAAAGCTTAATAATGTTAATTTTGTGTTATTATATAAGTACCTGATAAACGGATATATATTTTATTATTTTCTCAAGTTTTGTAGGTTGATAAAGAATAGTGAATTCCTTTATATTAACGCACTCAACTGTTGATGCCAAGAATATTAAAATAAACAAGTAGATGCCTGGAATATATATGTATGTATGATTTTCGTTGAACTTCTCATAGCTTTTGTCGGAAAATAACTTATAAGTGTTATTGTATGTCATGAAAAACAATGTAAAAAAATCTAGTTTATTAGTTTTTGACAAAAAACACAGATTGTTGTATAAATATAATCACAAAGTAATAATAATTTTTTAACTCTATAGAAAGATATGGTACATGATTTACGACAGTTCATAAAAGTCAATGTCATTCATAAGACTTTTTATTTTAAAGAAAATGATGCAACTATTTTGCATGTTTTTAATGTCAGTAAATAAATAAACAAAATTACAGTATAAGTCATGGTTATACATATATTATTTGATGACCGAAAAACAGTCCATGAACTTAACATTGCTTTTTAAACGAAACCGTGATACAGAAGTAAGTAAGTTTTTAAACAGTTTTTATTTCTGTAAGTTAATCATCGCGAGCAATTTTTCTGCACGCTATGCCCAAGTACAAATAGCGGTAAAAAGTGATTAATTATTATTAGTATAGCTTACTAATGCTTTTTAGTACTTTTCATCTGCAATTTATCAAAGAAATTATGATTTTGTTTTTAATTTTTCCTTCACATTTTTACGATATTATACGCAAGAAACTCTATTTTTAAGTATTTATTTACTCAATAAAATAGTTATCTAAAAATTATTAAAAGAATGTGAAAAAAAAAAATTTTTTTATTCTCTTAATTTGATATATATCTCGTATATATGTGTAGTTAGAATAAGTCACTGACCGAAAATTATTGTACATTACAATAAATATGTCCAGTGAACTTCTTCTATATAACATTCACTAGGAAAACAGTGAACATACACTAATGTTCGGTCCGCAGTGACCAAGTTTGCACTGATCTGATAGTAAAATTTCACTAATTCAAATCAAGAGAGTTGAACTAAACTATGAAAAAGTTTGAAACTTTTTGTGAGTTCTATATAGGTGCACGGTATAGAGAACTGCATCGAAGATCGAAACGAGTATTTTAATGACCTCTGCACCGCTCTAACGCATGCATCCTTGTAAAATCCTTTCGCTCAAAACCATTACGACTGCGCTGCAGCACATTTCGTAAGGTACGCGCTCTTCTCCCATAGATACAGTGGATTATTTACGCGAATCGCTAGGTAAATATAGAAGCGTTCTCCTTGCTTAGAATCGCCTTACATCAGCCGACCATCATCGCCATCGCTGCGGAAGGTCATATCCAGAATATCTCGTGTACCTGCACCGTGTCCCACGAGCCGCGTCCGTATACGCGCACGCACAGCGCCAGGAGATCGCGACACAGCAGAAGCGGCATGAGCAGCAGCGTCGAGGCGAGGAGCCCGGATCTATAGGTAACCTATAGGTAAGGGTCGAAGCTCAAGGGCCGGGGCGGCGGGGGCGGCTTTGTTAAATCGATGCCGCTGCTGCTGCGTGTGCTCGACGGCGCTCGGCCGGCCCGCGGCGTTCGCCTGGTAGCCGGAATCGACCATCCGGAATTATATTTCCCTCCCGCGACGGCGAGGACGACTATACCATACGACGGCGACGGCGACGAATCGCAGCGAGGCTAGCGGGGGAGGCAGCCCAGTCATACACTCCCTCTCGCTCCGTGCACCGCGTACAGTATTCCGATGGAATATAGAGCTTGCCCGGACATGTACCGTCGCTATTGCTCTACTCCTGCTAATAATAATAATAATAATGGTTAATCTGCACGAGGCAAAACGCTCTATCCTTGGGCTTTACGAGCCGTTCGCCAATAGCTATATAGCTGCACGTATATGCCTGCGCACAAAAATAGAAAGTAGTCACCGCGCGCTCTCCTTGCGCTGCTGCTTTACCTGCGCGCTCGACGATAGTCGTCGCTCCGCCGCCTATATACATGTACGGCTGGCTCTCGCCGGGTGCTGCCGTGATGCGGCTAAGCTGGCCGTAGATGCTCGCTGCAGTTACAGACCCGCGCGATGACAGCTCTCCTTCCTTTTTTCCGCAGATTTATGCTGCACTTTTATAGCTGCCTGACTCCACTGATACTTTTCCACTGTACATTGCACGAATGTGCGCTTGATAGTCCTGCACGTATATATACGGGCGAATCACATGTCAACTATGTTCGCAGTTCCAATCATCAACTTGTCGTTTTCGATGAAGGTTGTATAAAAGGTGCTTCGCTTTCGGGAGGCTTATTATTATTGTTATCACACGAACCGATACACTGAAAAATAATGTGGATGCTTTTTTGAAGCGATCATTGGCGAAAAGAGTTTTTTTAGCTCGTTCTTTAGTACAAGGCAGATGTATAAGTCTCTAATATATACAACTTGTCAATTTTCACCAGCAGATTCAATCTATATTAATATATATATATATATGTATAAAGCAAATTATGATGTTCAAAATTCTTCATGTGCTATTATCGATGGAATACAATCAAGCCCTGTGATCGATACCTTCATAACAATTTGATAAGTTTCTGTTTTCTTTTGATAAAAAAAAATTAAGATTGATATATATATATACTATTTACTTGGATAGCTTTATACCTTTAGTCAGATTTATTTAAGTCAACATTAATAAGTCCAAAAATATGGAAAGTATGGATAGAACAACTCACATGGATTGACAATTATATGACTAATTACTTAAAATTTATTTATATATTAAAAGTGAAGCGATAACAGAAAGATATTACACGAACCTATTGGTATATGTATATCTGTTGAAATAAATCCATTTTGTCAAGTGAA
Source organism: Megastigmus stigmatizans (assembly GCA_900490015.1). NCBI lineage: Eukaryota > Metazoa > Arthropoda > Insecta > Hymenoptera > Megastigmidae > Megastigmus > Megastigmus stigmatizans. The sequence goes on along the minus strand of UELV01144136.1, from coordinate 2,570 downwards.
TTTATTAATTTTCATCCATTGCGTGTTCGACTATTTCGCAGAAGCTGGGCTTTACGCGAAAGTAGAGCGTTTCTCGTGGCAACGAGTAATTTAAATGTAGATTTTACAATGTTATGGCAGAATAAAACTAATATTCCTCGATGCAGGGAAGAATTAAGTATCGATTTTTACTCACGAGTTGTACATCGATATACGCTATAAACTAGCTAAAGAGCATAAAATTTAAGTGTTTTCCTTTATAAATGATGTTTAAAGAAAATGAAGAATTCTGTTACACGTTGCATTACGTCAAAAGAACAATGTAATTATACATGCATATACCCGTGCGCTTTTGCGTAATTGCATTAAAAGGATTCTGAAGATTTCCTTGGATTGTGTTTTAACATTTTCATTTATTAGTCTCCGCAATATAGATTAGGATCATTTAAAAATGATTTTTTTTTTGTTCGATCATCAGGTTATTGACATAGAAAAATGTCCATTGCACTAAATCTTTGCACATTTGCTTAAATGTAAAATAAGAAATATTTGTATATCTGTACAATGCACGAAAAGAAAAAGTTTTATGCGAAATGTAACTGTATGTGAAACGAAAGGATGAAGATATCAAAAGATGACTTTAAACTATTCTGCATATTTAACGACACTTCACATTTCAAAGTAAGTTATCCTTTAGTGAAAAAAGAAGATAGCTACATAACTAAGCTATAGCTAAGCTATAGCTATAGATAAGTAATAAACTTATCAAATTAAATACCGTCTTATAAGTGAGTTCTAATTTTTTTCTGTAGAGAAACAAAAGAAAAACAAATAAAGTCACACGTTATATGTAATACATTATTATAATATTAATTTACATAAGAATATAATTTTGTGTATAATTACTTTCAAGAAATGTATGACTTTTTATTGAATTATGTAATAAATAAGTAAAAAAGTTTTAAGGTTTTAAGTTAGTTTGACAGGAAAATAAGAGATTAGTCTGACAAATTTTTTTTAAAGTTACAATAAGTTTAAGCAATAATAGTAATTGATCTGGTATATAAAATTTAGTAAATGCATAAATTACAGTTTTGAAACAAAAATAAAAGTTCATCCGCAAAGTGAAGTTGTTAAATCGTTTAGTTTTCAGTCAAGAGGCTTCGCTCGCTCATAAAAGTTTGGTATTTCCTTAGCCATTGATGTCTATTGCCCATTTACAGTTCTTATGGTAGATTCTTGCAATTCTTTTCTTGTCTTTCTGTGCCGGTATTGTCTTTCACTTCGATATTCCCGGATGCCCTTTTTGCTATTGATTTAAATTATAGGTAGTGTCAACACTCAATTACGCATTGGAAAAAAAAAACTTGGGGAAAGACTAATTGTAGTTGTACAGGAGCCAAAGAATTAAATTGCAATGTACTTCCTAGTATTTGTTGATTCTTAATTGCATCTGGTAAGCACGACATTTTAGCAATTTCTAAGATGAAAATTTCTGCTATTTTTTTTCATAACGAAAATAAAGTGTAATATGATTATGATTATACAAGCAATTATAATCTAATTGCCTTCGGTGAGATATAAGGATCTAATAATAAAAAGTGCTACAGAAAGTAATTACAACTTATCGATTTGATTTTAAATAAATGAGCAGAGATTGCTTAATTACTATAAATCACACCGAAACGAATAAAAAGATAAAGCTATTGTAACTTGTAATGCGATAAGATTCATTTTCCACATTTCACTCAATTGCATAAACTAAGCACAATAAAAATGGGATCGTCAGCGTTTATATAGGATTATGATTTTAACGCAAATTACATTTAAACATTTAAAAATGTGGAAATTTTATTATTTACATTTTACAAGTGAAAGTTTTACTGGTTAGAAGATACTTGAAAAGAAGATGACGTAACGCTTACGGCTATTAAAATGATGATTGTAACCTTTTTCAGTTTTACCGTTCGATCATTATACTTTCCAATGCGCGGATTTGGATATTTCGATGCATTATGTGTCCTCGAGAGAAAATCATTTCTATAACCTATAATTTCTGGTGTATGTAGTAGAACTTTTTTCCAACTCATCCTTCTCTAAGATAAATATAATAGGTACTACTAAAATATACATATATGCTTAAGATATGCATTGATAAAATAACTCATTATATAGTTATACTTTAACTTATAATATGCTAATATCCTAAATTCATATTTCTTTATATAAGTAATTAGTTTGATATTCCATGTCACGAAAAAAAAATATTTTTTTTAGTCCGACAGAGAAACAAGACAACAAATAAGTATATTTAGTTAATGTAATTTCATTGTAATAAAACTACATAATAAACGTGACAAACGTACATGCCATGTAATTTATGGTCGGATAGTTACGAGAAGATCTACTGTATAAATACTGTGCGATAGTAAAAATAAAGGCATAAGAGATAGTCAGAGCGCTGATTTGGTAGGGCATATAGAAAAGCGATCGTTTACCTTAGCTCGACCGCTTAGCGATGATGAAATATTAGCCCCAAAGAACAAAGTCGTATATACTTGTGTGTGTGTGTGTGTGTGTGTGTGTGTGTG
>UELV01144010.1:0-10074 GCA_900490015.1 Megastigmus stigmatizans | reverse complement strand
CGGTACGTATCGGGTAATGCTGATGTTGGCGGTATTTGACTAAAACATAGGAATATCTTTAAAATGGCATAACTCGGTCAAAAAAAATCGTAGAGGGTCGATTTTTTTTTAATGCTCGTTGGAAAGTGTACTTTTACATGGTATTTGTGGTTATTTGAAAAAAAATTTTTGGTAATCCAGGCAAACGTGCAAACTATTGCGTTTTTTAGAAAAAAAGTTGGTAGGCCTGATTAAGATATAGCAATGTGGCATTGTCTTGCAGCTATTGGATATCATTTTTTCCTGAAAGTGCACGTAATTCCCTACAAAAATTGACCGAGTTACAAGCATTTGAAAAATGTCAATTTTTCGATGAAAAATTTTGTTGCGATAATTTTGTTGCGCAGTGTATTATTTAATCAAAAAATTTTAATTTATACAACTCTTCACACCATAATGACATCAATTACAAACAATTTAAGACCAATTACATCAAAATTGATCAATCGGTTGGACCCGTAGGTTACGCCAAATCCAAATTTTTGAAACTGATACAACATAAGATAAAATGGGCATAGAGGCTTCTACTAGAGCTCATTTTGTCAGGAATCCAATATACTTTTAGAATATTATGTGAAAATTTTACTAATTATTATAATTTTTTTGTTTTAGGTGAATGAACATAAAAAATTTTATAGGTGCATACCCCCCTTAAACTGTGTAAATTTTTTTCTTAATATAATATACATAATAATCAGGCTTGAAATAAAAATTTTACAACACAATCTTATATTCACTAATCTCATTCGTACACATACTTACGCTAATAAATACACTTATACTTTTAAAACGTTAGTATATGGGAACGATAAAAATAATTTAACATATACAAAGTAAAAAGTCTGACTCCAAGTGTGAAGTATAAGTCTCTAACCTAATGTAAATTTCAACATGCAATGAACCACAGGTGCAGTCCATGGGGGGCTAAGCATCCAGATTAAGTATGTATTTATGGATTGTCATCTTGAATCGATACAACGATGGCAGATTGCGCGGAGAGTCTGAGAGAGAGAGTTCCAAATCTGCGCGCATCCTGGAGCTGGATCGTATACCAGTTTCTAGAGCTCCTGCATAGATACTTATTAAACAATCCGGCTAGATAGGATAGTTTTCGAAATTGAAGGATTTTATATAAAAAAAAAACTGCGGCAAAATACATCCTCCGACTATCAACTCACAGACGATCCAGTTGCTTCCTATAGGGAGTAATGTACCCATTCCCTCCGACGACAATTAATGTACCTCACGCATGTATTATTCGGTCTCTGTAAACGTATTTTTTACTCCTCGGACGATCAAGACACTACAGCGCAGTAATGAAGATGGGGAAGTACTAAAGTCGATTCCAGTCTTCTACGCAATCTCGCGGTCGTGTATGCCCTTATAAACCGTAGGCTGCAAAGTACTTTAACAAAGTTGAGTTCCAAATTGATCCTTGCGAGCTAATGAATCCAAATCTCAATAATCGTGATGGCGAACTAATCTATTACAGTTAGTTTAAATCTACACGTGAGAGATAATGAAAAAAGGACCAGAACCGGCAAACTGAAAATGTTGGGAAAGGTTTGAAACAAATAGTTAAAATTAATAATAAATAGTATAAAAGAGTTTATTCACTTTTTTAGTGACGCAACCTACCTGCAGTTTCCATGTTGATTTGCTATTTAATATAACACCGAAACTTACGGCTTGCATCGGAAAAATACACAAGTGTCCATCTCCCCGAGACAGAGAGAGAGGGAGAGAGAGATAGATAGATAGATAGATATTTGTTTATTTGCAAATTAATACAAAAAGAGTGAGAGAGAGAGAGAGAGAGAGAGAGAGAGAGAGAGAGAGAGAGAGAGAGAGAGAGAGAGAGAGAGAGAGAGCGAGAGCGAGGGTAAGAGAGCGAGGGTAAGAAAGCGAGAGCGAGGGTGAGAGAGCGAGAGCGAGGGTGAGAGAGCGAGAGCGAGAGAGATAGATAGATAGATAGATATTAGTTTATTTGCAAATTAATACAAAATTTGAATGATAACAATATACAAATGTGTAAATATGGTTTTACAGTATATTTTTCATTAGTCTATATAAAATCTTGCACTTAATTTCTATCCATGATATCACAGCATAAGTTAATATATAATACAAAAATCAGTCTTAAAATGTTTAAATAAGTAATATCACAGAGCGTCTTTTTTAAAAATACAAATAAACAAGGTAAATCAAGGCAGTCTATACCTATCGGTCAATTGTATTCTAAAATTAAACATTCACTCATTGCACACATTCAACCACTCACGCTAATAAATACACTCACACGATTAAAACGTTGTATAGGGAACAAAACAAAATAAATTATCATAAAGAAAACCCATCTGCTTGTCCCCGTGTGTGGATGTAAGTCTAAAAAAGAGAAAATAAGATCAAATATTTGGCGCACTAGGATCACAGGCTCAGTCTCTGGATGACTAGAGGTCGAGCTCGAGGAGGTGTTTAAGGACAGCCGTTTTACATCCGCACAAAGATTTATTGGGAGAGAGTTCCAATAGCGCGCACACTGGACCTGAAAGGATCTAATACCCGTCTCCGTGCGCACTCTTGGCACCGAGAGTTCTTGTGCATCACCCCTGCTAGCGCACCTGGACTGATGTTTATTGAAAAATTCCGCTAATTACCCCGGTTCATGAAGTCGAAGGATTTTATATATTAAAAGGACGGCAAAGTACATCCTCCAACTGTCAACGCGCAGCCAGCCCAGCCGCTTTCTATAGGAAGTGATGTGTTTATCCCTCCTAAGACCGTAGACAATTCACACACATGTGTTATTCAGTCTCTGTAGTCTAATTCTCTGCTCGTTGGACGCATCAAGACACACCACAGCGCAGTAATCAAGATGGGGTAAAACTAGAGCTTCAACCAGCCTTCTGCGTATGGCCTCAGTGGTACATGCCCTTATAAGCCGCAGGCTGTAAAGGGCTTTATTGACCTTTTTCGTTACACAATCGACCTACGGTTTCCACGTTAATTTACTATCTAATGTAACACTGAGGCTCACGACGGCATCGGAAAAAGGTCAAGCACTCCACCCCCCATATCAACGTCTGGGAATCCCATTTTAACCAAATCATTAACGTATTTACGAGAACCAAATAAAATTGCTTTGGCCTTGCCAGCATTGAGACGGAGGGACAAGCGCCCCGCCTACATCGACACCAATCGTGCCGCATCAGACAGGCGAGCTATACCCTCCAGAAGTTCACTCGCAGGAACTTGCAGGAAAATCTGGAGGTCATCGACATATAGAATGTGCTTGACCGTCCCACGATCAAAGACGTCATTAAGGTCATTGATGTAAAGACTGAAGAGCAAAGGCCCACGAAGAAAAACCATTTTTAGATTAAACGCGTTGAGTACGGCCTTGTAAATACGATTTAATCCACAGGAGTGCGGATCTCGAGAATCCGAGAAGTCGAAGAGCAACAACAAGCTGATCATCCTTCGATCTATGACTATACGAATGTCGTCAGTTAGTTTAAGCAGGACAATCTGAGTACTGTGATGTTGTGTAATCCCTGCCTGAAAAGGATCGAGAATGCCCGTCCTTGAGAGATAGCTGGTAATTTGAGAGTGTGCAATCTTCTCGAGCACCTTAGAAAGAAAACACAGTAGGGCGATGGGACGAAAGTCCGAAACTGAGGATGGAGCAGAAATCTTTCTTAAAGCCACTAATTGTGCCCTCTTCCAGGTACCAGAGAGACCCTCCGAGCAAAGGAGGACTTGAATAAACGAACTATATAATTCCCCAACACTGGTAAGGACTTCGCTACAACACTCTGTGGTATGTCGTCCGCACCCTTCGCCTGTGATGAAAAATGAGATATGGCGAGAACTACAACTGGGAAAGAAACGGGTTGAAAAAAAAAACATCATCAGATGCGGATTGTATAATATCCATTGCATTATCTATATTCTCGTCGGATGCGACTAACACACCCGCAAAGTGAGAGTTCAGCTCTTCCGGGATGAAACCATGCAACTCCTTGCTTTTCGGCAAGAGGCTGAGATTACGCATTTCCCTCCAAATATCTTTCTTATGATCAAGAACGTTATAGAGCTGATTACTAAGATAGGAGGTACGATCTTGATCCATACGCATCTAGACCTTATTACGTAAACGAAGAAATTCATCCAGGAGCACGGCACTCCCGGTTCTTTTTTATCGTCTGTGCGTAACGTCGCGTTTATTGATGAGTAACTGAAGTCCTGCGCCAATCTATGGGGCTTTCCCTCTACGAGGAGTCATAGTTTTCAACGGAGCAAATTCATTAATAGCCTCCAATATATTGACGCTCAGACATTCAAGCGCCTCATTTGTCGAAGTCAGACTCTAAGGTATTTGTGGAAAAAGACGACCAATCGCAACGACACAAAAACTGATTGAGCTCAGTCCAGTTTATGTTACTGTAGCTTCGGAAGCTGAAAGTCTCTTTAGGAGGAGACACAACGTGAATATCAAGGTAGCATCAATGATATTGTGCCTGCTACGAAAAGGCGCCACACTATTCCCACAGTCGAGTACCGTATTGTTATCGTCTACAGGCATTAGGTCAATCCATGTATGAGATGTATCAGTATGATGCGTCGGGACGTGCTGGATGATCTAAACTGAGAGTTCGTCAGCTAATCGCTTTACGAACTCCGAATCACCAGTAGTCGATAACAGATCTGCATTCAGATATCCCATAATCATCTTGTGGCTGTAGTTACCACTATAAGGTCTCTCAGAGAACTGAGGAAATCAGGATCATTATTAAAAGCTGTTGGGTGGTCGATAAATAACGCGACGTTATCAAGATTAACGTCAGTACGAGTTTCATCAAGAATGCCATTTATAAGAAGTTCGTAGCACTCATCACCGTCGCTAAAACGCGAGCCTTGAGGCCGAGCAGATTTTATTCCAGAGCCCAAGGAGACAAAAACCTGCGATCGATTGTTAACATTTATATTTTCATTTTCAACGCTATTGTACGTATTAGTCAAAGACGGTTTAGTCAAACATGATACGTCATCGACCATGGCCGAAATCTTGAGCAATAGGGAATTTATTTGGTCCTTCAAAATTGAATTTTACTGTAGCAGCATTAGACGATCTCTATGCAGACCCTCCAGCTGGGATGACTGCGAATCCAGTTTGCGCTCAAGAGAAGAGTCCAACTCATTCACTGCTGGTGTTTCAGTTGGAAAATTAATAGCAGCAAGCCTCTGCTCAATACGTGACTGAAAATCGGCTAATGTTCGACCAAGCAGCTCAAACTGGCAGCCTACAAGATCAACCATGGTCGATGATACACTGATATGAACGGTGCCCGCATTTGTAACATCTAAATTAATATTATTATTACTGCAAGCCGCTAAAGTCTTCGCTCGCGTCGATGTAAAAATTGAAGGCGCCTGCACGCCGGCAACCGGCGCAGCAGCTGTAGTAAGCCTATAGTGTTTAGCTGTAGTTATGGCACTCGCACTCGCGCCGCTGGCTGCACGCGTATCCCCACGCGGGCTGGCGTTGATATTGTTGAGTGGGGAGAGCGCACGCACAGGCGGCTCATGTGTGTGCGTGTCTGCCTTAGCGCTCGTGCTCGCTCTCACTTACTCTTTCTACGCATGATTTTGTATATAAGTACCCCAATAAAGTATTATCTCCTAGTATCAGTGCGCAGCCAGCCCAGAGTATCCCTATGGGGAGAAATGTGCTCATCTCCCTTGACGCCTAGTAGATATCTCACACATGAATTCTGTAGTACTTGTAGTCGAGAGAGAGAGAGAGAGAGAGAGAGAGAGAGAAAGGGGGACGGTGGGAGGGAGGGAGGAAGGGAGAGAGAGAGAGAGAATAGAATAGAATAGAATAAATTTTTATTTCGGCCGGGGGGTATCACACCATTTGGCCCCCATTTTATTGTTATTTGTTAAAATGGTAAAGCACTCAGCGAAGCACCAGAACCGCTGAAGATGGATCTAGCGCCGAGCGGGAGAGATAAGGAATTGCCCGAGGAAAGCAACGACGTGGCGGGTACCGCTGTAGAGACTAGATTCTATCTCTCGGTCGTTCTGGCAGGTTACATCTGTAAAGCGCTGTTCGACTCAGGGTCAATAATGTCGTTTGTGGAGCCCATCATAGCGGAAAAATTTAAAAATCGAATACGCGCCAGCGATTCGTATGTGAAAAATGTGACGAGGGGAGTGAGCAGAACAGCAGGAAAACTGGACGTGATGTTGACTTCGCGTACGATTGGGGTATCGAGACGAAGTGGAGATTGAATAAATGGAGAGTAGCGGACGGCGAGTGAAGGCAATTCAATACGTACGACAAGGAAGGTTCAGGAGTGATTATCGCTGAGTGCGCCGGAATCTCAGCGTTGAGTGAGAACGAGAAGGAGATAGTCGAGAAACTAGTAAGTGACCTGCTTCCTCCGTCGCCTGACGTGATGGGATTGACGAAGCATACAAAGCACTACATCGATGTGAGCGAAGCAGCGCCGATCGAACATCGCCTGAGGAGAATGTCGCCAAGGATGATGCAGATAGCGCAGGAAGAGGTCGATAGAATGCTGAGCAAGGGAATCATCGAGAGGTCGTCAAGCGAGTGAAGTAGCGCCCCCGGTATAGTCAAAAAGTCCGACGGAGAGCCGAGATTCTGCATCGACTACTGCGACTTGAACACGGTGACGGTGTAGGACGCCTATCCCATCCCAAGTATGGATAGTATACTCGATAAGCTGAGAAAAGTGCGCAATCTGTCCAAAGTGGAACTGAAATGGGCGTACCACCAAGTGCCAATGGACGAAGCGAGCAACAAGTACACGGCGTTCGTGATTCTCGGGTCAGGTCTCTACCAATTCTCCCGAATGACACTTCTACTGGAAAAGAGTTTACCATGCCGTAGATGAGCTCGTGCGTCAGTGTCAAGAGTGCCAGCAGCATAAGGTATCCCAGACAGGGCCACAGGGACTGATGGGGCGACGGAATGTGGAGCGATCATGGTCAGTAGTGGCTGCGGACTTTATGGAATTTCCTCCGAGTAAGTCGCAGAACAAATACATGATCGTGTTCCAGGATTTGTTCACGAAGTGGATTTAGGTGAAGCCGGTGCGAACAGCGGACGGAAAGGCGGTAGCGAGAGCGCTTGAAGAGCTCATCCTCTTCCGATGGGAAGCACCAGACTACTTCCTCACGGACAACGGCAAGGAGTTTCTTGACAACAAGTTCCTGAAAGCGACGCTCTATGAGTACGGAATCAAACATGCGACAACGCCGCCATACCACCTCCAGGCAAACCCAGTGGAACGTACCTACCGCATCCTGAAGACAATGATCGCCACCTTCATGAAGGGAGATCATCGCAATTGGGACCAGCACATACACGAGTTTCGTCACGAGGTGAACACAGCGACGCATGCGACCAACAAGGTTTCGCCAGCATTCCTCAACTACGGCAGACATCCTCGCCCGGTGAAGAAATTGCGATGAGAAGTGCAGAGCGCCGAGACGTTAAGCCGCATGGATCCCGAGGACTGGGAGGATCGAATGAGAAGATTAGACGCGCTGCGTGATTTAGTTTTTAAATTCGTCGACGATGCCAGAGGACAGCAGGGGAAATACTTAATAAGGGAAGGCGGGACGTGACTTTTTGGGTGGGTGAGTTAGTGTTGTGACAGGCGCACGTATTATCTAATGCTGCGTAACGTTTTTCCGCGAAATTAGCGCCAAAGTACGACGGGCCTTTCAAAATTATAGAGGTGCGGTCATCTACGGTCTATATCCTCGAAACGGATTCAAACAAGCGAAGCACAAAGATCCACGTCACGGATTCGAAAAGACTCATTGCCCCCCCCCCTCCCCGTGCGACTGTAGCGTCAGACCCACCCCCAACGACCCCTGCGAGAACCCCTAAAGTGCACTGTACTGATGTGATTTATTCTCTCTTAGGTGAAAGCGACGGTCAGTACAGTAAGCGGAAGTGGGAATCAAGAAGTAGGAGAGTAGTATAAGAGCAAGAGAAGAAGTAGAATCGAGATAGGAGAAAAATAGGAGTAGGAGATAGTACGAAGTAGGAGGAGAGAAGCGCCAAGAGAACGAAGAAAGAAAGGAGGGAAAAAGTAGAAGAAGATAGAAGAAGAAGTAGAAGAAGATCGAAGATGGATTGAAAGAAGATCAAAGAAGGAGTAGAAAAAAATAGAAGAGAAATGGAAGCGCCTATGATCCCGACGACGGCCGAAGTGACGACTACGCCCACGATCACCGTGACGACCACCTCGGTGACCGCGAGCTAGGTTACGGCAGTGGAATTGCCTCCGGCCCAGGAGCGTCGGCTGTCGGGCCTAATCCAAGAGGCCATGGCTACGGGACCCTACCCGCGCCGGTTGGCGCAGGCCACCCAGGAGGAGCAAGCGCCATGTCTCGTACTTCGGGGGAACGCGGAGATCAGCAGCGACGTGCTAGTGCGAGAGTTAGCGGCTGGCCCAGCTACCCGCATTCTGCGCGCAGAAGGGGGAGGGACCCCAAAGCTGAAGTCGACCAACGTTGAGCCCGCGCCAAGGAGGACATCGCGGGAGGAGGCTCCTCCGGTATATAGCCAGATAGTGCCAGTCCCCGTCGCCGCCGTGGCCCTCCTGTCCATATGCGACAGTCCGCCCCCGCGGATGCCGAAGCCCGTAACGGAGGTGTTTTGCGACAATTGTGGGCGGCGTGGGATCGGAATGTCACACTGCCCCCGATGCCACGAGCCCCACCTACGATGGGTCCGAGCGACGTATGGAAGGGAGAGCCGGAATGAGGTGAACGGAGTGAGCGGGGCGGGACCCACTCGAGCACTAACCCAAACCACCAACCAACGGCCAGCAGCCCCCGACATCCCCACCCAACGCGGGGTGTGGGAGCTCTAAGAAGCACGTGCGCCGTCCCAGGAGGAAGGAAGTCCGCCGCCTCTATATCAAGAGGCGATGCGGTTGACGACTCCGCCATCTGTACAGGAGCGATTGCGACGCTCACGGATGCCCCCACCAACAACAATGGACCTATTTGGCGCCGAACAGGCGACGTTGGCCGCAACCCTGCCACCGTCACTCCCGACACACGACAGGACGACGACAGGCGGAGGATCCGACCCAGCAGCAGAGCTCACACCTGTGCTCCCTCCACCACTGGCGATGGAGGAACCCGCACCGGTAACGGAGGAACCAGCACCCGCTATGGAGAAACTAGCACCCAAGCCATTAGGACCAGCTGCAAGGAGCGAATCAGCGACGACTCTCGAGGCCCGTGCGGCAGCCGGGACCGTAGCGGGGCGCCTCCGTCTGCTGGGGGAGACCCAGCGGTTAATGGAGCGCTTGGAGGGACTACCGGACAAGATGAAGGACCGAATATTACGGGGAGTTTTCGGTAACTAGAGATAGATAGATAGATAGATAGATAGATTTGAATTTGTTTGCAAGTTTCTTACAAAAATTATATAAAAATGTAATAATACAAATTTAAATCAGATAAAACAATATAAAACAATGTAAAATATAAAATATAAAATATAAAATATAAAATATTGCACACTTATTCGTCGGTGATATCACAGTCGCTATTACAGAATCTTAAATACTAGAGAATTATCACAGTAAGTCAGTCTTATAATTAATAGTAATATCACAGTTAGCAGTTTGTATAAAATAATTAGTTCAAAGCAAATAAATTTAAATATAAAAGTGTCTTAATATCTATCAGTCAAGAAGCTAAAATTAAACACATTCATACCACAAATGTATCATTCGCTCCTCTCACTCATCCCTTAAATACACTCATACCAATAAAAGAAAGGTGTATATGGGACGGCACGTAATAAATTAACACATAAAAATGTTAATCCAGTTCGAAGAGGTACCCCTTAACTGTGTTCTTAAATCTACTGAGGGAAGGAAGGTTCCTAACCTCAGCAGGTAATGAATTCCAAAAATGCGCACCTTGAACTTGGAAAGATCACTTTCCAGTCTCAGTGCGCATCAGGGGAGG
>UELV01143904.1:0-17975 GCA_900490015.1 Megastigmus stigmatizans | reverse complement strand
TCCAAATAGATAATGCTAGTCAATTAGCTTCAATGCAAATTATAGAATTACAAGATCAATTTGTAGATATTGTTTCAGAACGTATGTTTTTAAAGATTTTTATACACATATTCTAATTTTATGACATGCAGCTATGAAAAAAAAACAGTTCTTGAATTATTATTAACCACAACAAAAGGAAAGATAATCAATAATACGTTCCAATTGAAAAAGGAAATCAATTCCAGAATGTTAACTGACCTCATGATAGAATACGAATTTGATTTTACAGGTTCTTGTAGGTAAATTTGATTTCTGTCATTATTCAACTATTATAATAAAATATTCAAATGAAGTGTGTATTATAAGTATATAATAAAGAATACTATGAAGAATGTTTAAAAATAAAGTGTAAGAAAAGAATTAAGGGCTATTCATGCAACTTTTGCCTAAGAATACGATTAACGTAACTTTGTAAGTGCTCCGTAAACTATGCTACTGCTGCCACGTTAATTCTGCCTGGGCCCCTAAGTCAAGCTGATTGTTGCTCTACGGCTATCATAACCGAATACAGTTTGCTTGGGAGCATCGGTCAAAACTGCCGGAGTTTCCGGTTAACGCAACCGAACTTTTTTTTCAGTGCGGTAGGGCATTTCGAGGGCATACCCGTTAAAACTGTGTGGGTGTGCAGTCTGAGTGATGTCTTTTTGAACGATTCGGTGTCTGGCTCGGATGCGAGTTACGCTCTGGAGTTGTTCACGATGTGCGGCAGCGCGAAGATGGGGCTTACACGGAGTGAATTGAGTGTTTACGCGGACGATAAGCTAATGCGACGTCGATGTATTTCAGCGTCGAAAGTCGTAAAGCTCCAGACGGATCGCACGAGTGAACCCCGAAGAATCAGTGGCGACGGTGACATCATGCTGGAAAGTCTACCTGAACTTTGATTAAATCAGTTCTTTGTTCATCGACGGACCGAATTGCCGTATCGCGCTACAAAAGCATTTTAACGATTCACCAAATTCTATATATGCATATGTAATAATGACATTTCTTAAAATTACGAGAATATATAACGATCCGCGATCGTTACCTGCAGCTGCAAAAATGCGCGCATCGAAAGAACCTCTATACACACACACACACACACACACGCGCGCGCGCGCGCGGAAAGTTTTCGTCGTGACCATGCACATACACACACAGACACGGTGTATAACGCAAGACTCTCCGTGCGGTTGTCTTCGTCCCTCTCTACAGTCGTGCCACGAGATAAAAAGTCAAAGGTGGTCGTCGTCATCGTCGCCGTGTACATAGATGCGCACAGGACACGCGCGGCTCTCTCTCTCTCTCTCTCTCTCTCTCTCTCTCTCTCGCGTGCTTCCTCATATTCGACGCGCAGCGAGGAAGGGATAAAAATATATTATCCTCTGCCCAGGAAGTCGCTCCATCGCGTTTTTGCGCCCATCGTGGCCTATACCTCTGCACAGGGCTAACAACATCTCGGTATCCGATCCGCGATCGAGTCTCCCATCCTTGCGAAACTCTTTATCCGTGATTGTTGCGGGGTAATTATCGCTGCCGCTTGGTGAATCGTCTTCCCTTGCTCTTGCTGCAGTCCAAGATTGCGCTCTTCAGATTAAGAGGCCGCGAGAGGATGCCCTTCTCGCTTCTCTCTGCTGCTGCACCTTTCTTTTTTCTTTTTTCCTTGTTGTTGTTGTTGTTGTTGCTGCTGCTGCTGCTCTGACAAGTTCGTGCTTGGGCTGTTTTTAGTCCGTGCGAGGCCTTTTTTTTCTTTGTTCACGGGGTTTCGCGGAATTTGTGCGATGACGTTCTTATTCCTTATAGAAATGTGTTCGGCGACTAGAAGCCGTTTAATGCAATTCTTAATAATAAATACTGCAAAGAGTAATTTTTTGCCTCGTTTGGGGAAGTAAATAATAACTCACTTAAATTAAGAATGTGTACGGAAAAACACTCGCTTTGAGTTTGTATGTATGCGCATAGAAAGGTTAAGTAGAAACAGACGAGCATCTACAGACAACGCACACTTGAGGAATGTTTCTTTACACGCGCGAAACGTTTGCTTTATGAATAATCTCAACATAAATGGTACTTGATTTTTACTTAAAATTTCCACTTGCCATTTATTTACCTGATTTCCGAAAATAACGGAAAAATTCACAACTTCGCGTTGGTTACGTAAATAGTGCTTAAAACAAACAGAGACGAAACACTTGACAATTTCCTTATTAACTGCACGCAACAAAATTATGCCACCGATTCTTCAAAAAAAAAAAAAAAGAAATAAATTAAAATTCTTATGTATATCGGGAGTAGCTACATAGATCGACATTTATCAAACTGGATTTCTTATACGTTCGCGAGAGCAAATCCCTGCTCTCGATAAGATTCCGCGTACGACGGGTGCAATTTTAAAACCCTCTCATTTTCACATATACCGAGTTTATATAATTACCCTATGAGAGCTTTACTGGAGAGACGTAAGGGTGGTGTAGGTTCTTTGAAAATTATCTAAATGGTGTATTTTTAGTTCGAGGATGCTCGAAATGTGTTATACGCGGAGATAAGTCTTGAATAACCGAGTCTATAGTCGATGCGTCACACACAGACACGCGCGTATAAGTTGGCTCTCGAGAGACGAAGTTAATACTCAATGAAGAGCCTTACGCTTAATTGTCGATGCATTTCCGGTCGCTCGAGCCGCGAATTCCCCGAACTTCTTCGTCATACGTGCAAGAATGCCGTGCTTAGATATCCGATGTATATAATTGCTCCGTGCTTTACCTAAATAATCGCGCATTCTATATTTTTCTTTAAGTGCACACGAGATCCGTTTTTGCACCGGTTTCATTCACACACTGCCTTACTGCGAATCGCCATGAGACGTCTTTTGTGAAGCTGAACACGCCTTTCGTATAATAATACGGACATTATATGCTTTCTTGAGATTTTTTTGTTCTAAATACGTTGTACTCGAAGACTATAAAATGCTAAGCGTTATTACTCAAAATTATAACTGTTTGCAAACGTCTCTTTTTTTTTTTGAAGAAGCTGAATAGCCAGAAGATCGAGGTAATTTGTAAAGTAAAGTTAAAGTGTCTTCGGAACACATACAGCAATATAGCAGTAAAAATGTTTGTTACGAGCGCATACTTTGAATCTTGGATTTATAGTTTGTAGTGCTTCAATTGTAGAATAATGAGTTGATTGGCCGAACGATCAAACGATACGACATGCCGCTTTCATAGCTGGAAATGAAAGAGTCGCGTTTATTTTCCAAATCATCCGTTCTCATTTCTTCATTGCCATCTCCACAGTGCGGAATCGTTAATTCATGTTTTCTCTTGAATTAAAAATAATTTTATTCTTGTTATTTACCAAGAAACGTCAGTTCAAGTGTTCGCGAGCACAAAGTTTGATTTAAATAATTTTGTACCGCTACTTATATAGCCAAAGCGAAAGTAGGTGAAAAATCAAATTACAACATTATATCGGTGGGCGGACACCGAGTGAATTGCTAAATCAAACATTTCCACAATTATACGCTGATACGATATTTCTCTGAAAACGGAACGATCGAAAAGAGGTAGCAAAAAAAATCAATCCGAATACTATACGGTACGTAGGCAGACTACAGCGATCGCGGAACGCTTATTACGAAATCCCCCCTTGTCTCCCCCCATAAAACTTTGAAATACGAACGAAATTTTATTATCTCGTGGCTTTTTTTGCTACCGCTGTGCCCCTCGCCATGGTCGCTAAAAAAAAGTTTACAATTCATTACCGCGGCGGCATTTTATGCCCAAGCTCCATTCGTCTAACCGCAAAATTCATGAAGACATTTTAAGAAGCCTCGTAGATGACGACCGAGAATTGTCAATGTCTAAAATCCTTCTTTGTTTCTGCACTTTTCGACGAAAACAAAAAGAAGAACGCGTTTACGGCCTCGATAAGAACAAATAATATTTAAGCAATATTCGGAGAAATCCCAAAGCGCACGATTACGGTTAATGTCTCGTTATAATAAATCATCGGAATCGCAGCAGTATATATACGAAAAAGTTTTGGGAGGCGTAAAGAATATAAATACACTCTCGGGGCATAAAGAATGTCTCGTCATAATAAAAAGCCGCTTCTCGTGAGAGAATAAACGAGCGCACCAAGAGCTATACGAAATCATCGCAACGTAAATATTTTTTCTGCCGCCGCGCGGATAATATCGAACTCTCGAGTGCATTACTCGGTATAGGCCTTCCGAGTGTGACTCGTTCGCGAAGAAAAGGAAACGACAGCGCCGAGTTGGACGAAAAATATTCGCGGAGTGCGTGTCAACGGTGAAGAACGTTTCTTCCGATATATAAATAACTGCATATAACGTCTACAGCGTTTTGGAAAAGAATCTTTCCCAATGTTTTAGCAGAAAACTTTAATAATTGATGCGCAAAAGCAACGGAGCATTTATAACACACACAAATATCCATTTTGAACAAATCCATGCCGAATTCCACAAGCGCGATTCATCAACGCAAACTCATGCAGAAAAATAAATATAAACCAAAGGCTGTGGCAGCAGCAAACGAGAGCCCAAGAAAAACATCGAAAAGAACATCTAAAAGAGCTCGGAAACGCAAACATTTTTTCACTTCGTATCCCGAGCCATCGTTACAAGCGATGCCCACATCCATTCTCTCGGTCGCGCGCAAGTCCCGCAAACTCTCCAATGTACCATAGCGAAGAAAGAAGCATCGGCCCAACGCAAACGAAAGCGTCACTTTTAAAGGAGCCCGGTGTATACGTCGAGTCAAGAAGAAGAAGACGCGGCTGCATATATACACACACCGTCGCCGCGGAGAAAAAAAGAGTCACGCGCTCAAAGGAATATATACACTCGTAAATTCCGCGTTGCATGCATATGGCTGCCGAGCGAGTCGAGAGGCCAACTCCCCGTGGACCGCTGATTATTCCCGATGCGCTGCTCCGGGATGAATAAGTGCTCATTTGCCTTTGATTTAGGGAGCTGTGCGGCAGCAGCAAGGGAAACTGAGCCGCCCGGAAATATTTCGGCCTCGCATTTTATACGATGCATGATGTATGTATACTTTTTTCGAACGTCCCCCTGTGTACAGTCGGTATATGTCCTTTCGACGATATTTATACATGCGTATACGCGGAGGATTGAGACACTTCGAGTGCAGCGCGCGATGCGGTTTTACCTTATATTTTTAATCGCTTTTAGATGCGTGCGCCGGTCGGATGGCGTGTACGCGGGGTTAACTGTAATTATCTGCTTAACGTCGGTTTGCGGCTTGCGTGTGTATTTGCATATTTTGCTTGATTCGCTAGAGCATTTGTATAGAGGTTGTTATTATATACTTGGTGCTGATTATTTTATAGGGATCGTTTTGGTATGAATACAGTACTTTATGGCGAAAGGTTGGATATCAGCAAAGAAAATATAGTTCGCCGTTTAACATTTGCTGATCCTTTGACAAGGCTGAATATGAAAAAGTGAAAAAAGTGGTCAATGATATAATTGAATTCAAATTAATTCCAAGATTCAATATAGAATATTTTATTAATTATTGATCCTCAATCTTTTGAATCCGGATATAAACAGATTATACGAAGAATTAGTTACGTTTATATTTACCCAAAAATAAGATAAGCACATCTTAAAAATTCATAGTAAAAGACTTAAATATACCTATGATACGAATTCCATAAAGTTTGTAAAATAATAAATTCATAAAACTCTATCAATGTTTACGAAGAAGACCACAATTATTGTTGCACAATTTAAAAACATTGAAATTGAAGTTCAACGAAAATTAAAAGATAACAAAAACATCATAAGTACTTGACATACTCAAATACAACATTCCTCTGCCTCATCAACGGAAATCAAACACATACTTCTCGCGTTTCTTTCATATCCCCGCATCCATTGTCAACCAAAAATACACACAGCGATTCTTTACCGTCCTCTCATACAAATCACATATCGATATATCCGTTGAAAATAATTGACGGAAAAGACTCGGGGTCGCGCGAAAAAGCAATACACAGCCGTGAAGCAGAGGACAAAAAATGCCCAGAACCGGATGCGTAGCAGTGCGCGCTCGAGAGTGAGAGAGAGAGGGAGGCCTTAACGCGCGAGTTTAAGTCCACATCCGTGGTATACACTGTACACATTTCGAAGACACGGGTAGCCGGATGTCTCGTACGAATCTCTTCCCCATGCGCCGGATGTAAAATGGTTCGCGTGGGCCCTTGTATAAATAGAAGCTGCGGTCGAGCGCGTCGTGACGCATTAAAGTGTCGCCGCCATGCTATAGTGAATTTCGGACTTTATGTACGCGGCAGATGCGATTTTCTCTCTCTCTCTCTTTCTGTTTTTTTTTTTTTTTTTTAATGAGCCCCTTACGAATATACTACGTGCAGTTAAGCGTGTACTTCATATATCTTTCTGTACAAGGTATAATCACTGTAGGGGAAATAATGACAAAAATATTGCGAATGATAAGAAACCTATATCTGACTATTTTTATATAAAGGTTTAAACAAGGAATTGCAATGCTGCAATCCCATAACGATTTGAATATTGTTTAAAAAAAATAACTATAATAATAACTACATGCATTATCTGTACAATTTTGTAATATTTTCCTTTAAGTCCAAAATACTGATGTATTTATCATTATAATAATTTAATAATCTAGTCTGTATTTGATTTGCCAGATTTTTTTCGTATTATTTTTTATATCGTTTCAAATAAGACTTTCGCATTAGGTATCCGACGACCGACGCACTCACCCTACATAAAATAATACAAACGCTATCGTATAAAATAGCGCAAGACCCAATTACTTTAATTTGACGTGCATCATTGCCTATAGCGATGCAATATCTACTGAGTATCCAGAATCTCATAAAAAGAAAAAAAGCTTTCAACTAACGCAACGGTATCTCGATTTACTTACAGACGCGGTAAATGGTAGGATGGACAACTGCGGAGGTGGCGGCCAGCGCCTGCCCCCAGACGGGGACGAGTTTCCCGCGGCGTACCAAGAGTTCACCAATCCAAATCAGCAGTACCAGTACGTAACGACGCGCGAGACTATGGCAGCGAACGGCGACGTTGACCGCGGTGAGTCGGTCGTCGACGGCACCCTCAACTTCCAGATGGAGAAGCCCGTACTGGTCACCAAGAGCATCGGCATCGCCGAGAGCCGCGGTAGCATCATCGAGCCACCGGGCAAAAAAGAGCCCGCTGGACTCCTGGACATGGACAACGAGAAGAGGACGTCGGTGAGCAACTACGTGCTGTACAGCACCCAGAAGACGATGGTGGCGCCGAGTCAGGCGATGGAGAAGAAGATCGAGATAGCCGGCTACTATCCGAAGGAGACGCCCTCCATCAAGTCCCCGGAACCCGAGCTGGACTTAGACAACGGCCCACCGCCGTTGCCGCTTACCGGACCGCCCAAGAACGACGGCCAGGCACGGGGACCTCAGCCGCCCGAGAGGAAATTCGCGTCGAACGGCGAGCTTTGGCGCCAGGATAACAAATCCGAGAAATCGGTCAAGGACAAGATCGCCATGTTCTCGTCGCAGAGCAATCTCGAAGCTCCCCTGTTCCCGGCCATGATCGCCACCTCGAACACGTCCTCGCCCTCGTCCAACGGCAGCACGAGAAAGCTATCGAAACACAAGTCCTCCGACGATGTCTTCGCCGACGAGAAGAGATCGCCAACGATGGTTGAGCGCACCCAGAGCTCGTTCGACCTGACTGCCGGTCATCATCACCATCAGAAAACGTCGAGCTTACCACAGACTTCACCGCCACCGAGTCCTCGAAGCTACAACGGCTACTCGGGCAGTAGCTCACCAAGCTTCCTGCAAAAGTCACTCGACAGCGCCAACAATAAGTATCCACTGGTGAACAACTGTAGTCCACCACCAAACTCTATCAGTCCACCAAACTCGTACACGTCGTCGTACAACGGCGGAGTCCACGGTGCGCAATTGGGCCAGAACAAGAGCTTCGACGGTACACTTTCCTCGCCGATCAACAAGCCAGCGAATGGATTGACGAGAGCTACGAGCTTTTCCGGATCCACGAATGCATATAGCCACGAGAGACTACAGATGTCCAGCGAATTGTTGGGCTGTCCACCGACGATCAACAGAACCAACTCACTGGCGTCTACCTTCAAGAGACCTAGCGACGATATTAGGAAGAGCAATCTGAATCAGCTTATCGAGCAGAGACGAAAGGGTATTTCGAAACTGAGGGGTTTGGTGATACCGGAAAAGGATGCAGTACCGATCGATCAACCTATTATAGATCTGCCGGAAATCAAATCGAGAGATTCTATTTTGGTTAATCAGGTGAGGAGTTTTTTTTTACAATTAATGCACATTCTTCTTCTCATTTCAAATATTCAAAATTTCAATGGACTTTTAAATTGTTCATATCATTCTCAAATCTAATTTTATAACATACATAACGACATTGATCCGCAATAGGACTTAATATATGTATAGAAGATGCGATTTTTCAGTTTAAATTCCATTAGAATGTTACAATGAATTTGATATCCCTTTCAGGTACCTCGATTAAACATTCAGGACAAATGGGGCTCCCAAAGTTCCTTAGCTAGCAACGCGAGCACCGTCAGCTCATCAGTACGTACCAGCGCATCCTTCAAAATGCCAGCACCCAAAATTCTATCGAGCTACTCGCCAGCATTCAAGCGAAAGAGTTTGACTGTCTACGGCAACTCACAACCCAACAATACCCAAACCATCAACAATTCCAAAAATAGTGTCAACAACATTAACAACAATCAACTGACCAGTCCAGCATCCGATGCACCCAAAAGTCTCGAAAGCATCTGCAGTCCAACCAGGAGTGACTACAGCTTCGACTTTGTCTCCTCCAGCGGCTCACCCGAGAATAATCTGCCCAACAACACTAAGCCCAAGTTGAATTGTCAACGCAAGATCGGCAGAAACGAGTACGACGACTCGGACAACGACTCGGCAGTCAGCAGCTCTCAGAGCAGCATATCGCGCGGTTTTAGTCCACCCATGTCCCCTGTTCCCTCGGACAGATCGACCATCTCCTCCGAAAGGTCGTATCTCTCCTCCGAGACCCACTATCAGCGTTCACAGCTGATACTCGATAACTCGAACAAGAGCAACAGTACGATCCTACCCGACAAAAACATCTACAACGCCAATAACGGCAAAACCAGTTTGATCGCAGAGAGGAGCTACTCCACACCGGAGAAGACCTTACAATCCAAGCCTCTTGCGCAACAGCAACAGCTGATCGATCAGATTCGCTCGTCGTCGCAGATACCACAGCGTCAGATGCTCAAGCGATCGAGCAGCACCGAGACCAATTCAAGCAATTCCAGCTCGTCTACTCTGACCTCTGGCTCTCAGGCCAGTGCTGAATCCTTGTCGCGGCGCGTCCTCAAGCCCCAGAGTGTCGAAGCCATCAATCGTAAAAACATCCTAGCCAGTGCGAGATGTCGCAGTGGCAGAGATCTCAACGGCTCGCCCCTGATCCAGCGCAAATTCTCAGATGACGAGGAGGCTGCAGCTGCCGCGGCTGCTGCTGAAGTCGCGACAGCCGTGGCGAATGTCATGCAGCAAGAAAATGGAGGATTCGTCAGTGCTCACAGGGTGACGAACGGAACCGCGGAGTCCGGCAAACCCGAGATCAAGATCGCCTACATCGAGATCACCGAGAACGTCGTTGCCGAGGGGGACAAGTTTTTGAGCCAGAAGAAGGAGGAGGAGCTAATGCAACAGCAGCCAAGACTGCCACCCAAGCGGAGCGTAATTCCGCATGTCAAAAATGTGCCAATTCGTAAGTATCTCGAACAACCTCTACATGTCACTTGTTTTCATTTTGAATTGAAATGCACGTGTAAGTAAAATGTTTGTTCGTTCAATGTAGCGACTGCCAGGCCGCCAAAGCCCGAGGTCCTGGAACCCTCCAATGACATGAAGTCGTGGGTGAGAGCGGAAATTCGAACTTTGGCGACCAACAACTGTACCGATCGCGTCAATCCTTACGAGCCTCGTAAGAAGTCATCGCTTTGCGACCCCGAGACACCGAGTGCGAACGGTCGCAACTTTCGTAGCCAATCCTCGCTGACGCTCAACGAGCACGGTTCGTCAACTTCGCTGGTCTCGTCGAGGAGTCAGTCGATCGGTGGCGAATGCGAGATCGATTTGATCGACGCCATCAAGCCCAAGTCCAGGGTTAATCTTGCCTTGAACAAGTCCACCGACGATCATAACGATCTTCTTACAGTATTAACGACCAAGAGCAGATCGAGGTAAGTTTTTTCAAGCTATTAGGAGAAAAAGAACATTGATTCATATGTTGATGATAGCACTATTGCTAAGGTGTCTATAGGTACCGTTACCTCAAAACAATAATTTTTTCTTTGAAAATTAATATCTTCAAATGTGTAGCGATAATCTGCACTTTTTAAGATTTCAGTAATAATAATTCACTCATGTCTAACTCAGATCCGCCATCCACGTGGAGGACACGAGCTACGGTAAGCTGAAGAGCCAGATGAGTTTGGAGGACATCCTGGCGGTAAAGAGCAACGGCAATAGCATAGTAAATGAGTCTTCGAAGTTGCCGCGCAGTCAAAGCGTCACCTCCGACAGCAGAATCGAGAAGAACGGTGTGAGTCCATTCTCCTCGCCCAGCAGAACGAGCGAGTCGTCGAAAAGCGAGCGTTCGGTAAGGCGATCCAATTCGACGGACTCGTGGTCAGAGGACAAAATCTTCCCCTCCAAGATACCCTCGCTGAACAGGCCTGGCAAACCTATGGACAACACGGAGGATACGAATGACCATGTCAAGGCTACCAACAACTGTTCCAAGATACCTATGGCAAGGAATCTGGGCAGGAGGAGCGCCAGTGTCACCGACATGAAGAAGGTCTTCGAGAAGGCGGATAGTCTGGCTGCTAGTGGCACCAACTCACTTGCTGCCCCATTGGTTAGTGGACATGATCACTGTGCTTTAATATTTTTCTTTCGATATTAAAATTATAATAAGAGTGTAAAAACTGATAAAATTGCTCATTTTAAATGTCGTATAATATTTATTTAATAATCTTGCACAAAACATCTCTGATTTAATTATATTAAAATGTAAGCTAACCGATTAGGATTGTCTTTCAGACAATGTTCCATCAATATTATATTAGTCCACGTTCTCTCTTATAAAAATTCGTACTTGATTGAACGCGTATCCTATATTACACTAATAAATACAATATTTGCTTTTATGTACATATAAAATTTCACACACACATTAAAGTAATAGTCGTACTTCGCGAGACACGCTTGAACCCGTGACGAAATTTGCGTAAGATACGTCGTATCATCGTTTTTCTTCCAACAAAAAAATATTATTTGCATCCTGTTTAAACTGCACTTGAAAATTGTATTCAAACTTACCTAACTTTTCAACAATAATAAAACATCAACTCATTATACTCGATATCATAACGTGCAAGAAACAAGACCATTTCAACATCATTGCAGCGATATAGTATCTCGAAAATACGATTCCAGGTCAGCGCGGCGACGCACAATCGCTTCCCGAGCCTGGACAGCAGCGTGGAGGAGAACATACGACCGGTAGGCGTGTGCGAGGTCGACCAGGAGCGTTTCAGCGGCGAACAGTTCGGAAGCATCAGTTCCCTCGCGAGTAGCACGAGTCTGATATCCCAGCAGGAGCTCGCCCAACTGGTCGAGGAAGCCAATTTGGAGGAGCCGAGAGGTGAGGATCGATCATTGTCCGTTATATGTATATCCTTGTTTTCTCTCCTCTCTCTCTCTCTCTCTCTCTCTCTCTCTCTCAGCCCCCGTCGATATCGTCCATCATCGAGCGATATTTGTTTGTTTACGAGCTTCGCTTCCTCGGCAATATTTGGCATATCTAAAAACGGGATCTTGACTGTTTACAATCACGCGCTAATTTGCAACCTAATTGTAAGATGGGTATATCTTGGGGATGAACCAGAATTAAAGAATTTTCTTCAACTCATTAAAATTATTAATGCTCTGTAAATGTAAATAAAAATTCCGTCTTGTTCGTTCGTTAACTGGGCTTGATTAGACATTAATTACAGATATTTTACATCGATAGCATCTGTATTTTGACCAAATTTCGTTATTTCTATACAAAGATAATATGTTAAAACACTTTTCGCATAGAAAGGAAATTTTATTAATGCCGGCTGTAACAAAAAAAAACTTATTATATCTTTTTACAAGGAGCGATCCAGTTCGTCCATGTGGTAATATTCGCGATATTAAGTACAGTCCATAAAAATTAATTAATTTGAACTGTTTTTTACGAGATACAAAGTATACTTTTTACGAGGTGAGTAATAAAATCGTTTTCTGGGGTCCCGAAAAGCCGCACCACATTAATGCTCTTCTTTTTAAATTCTCTCGCAATAACGGCACTTATTTTTAATAGAGGACATTAAATTTTGGCCGAATCTTTAAAATGAACTTTGAAAGTTATTCCCGTCGATTATAAGTATAGATAATTTCACGGTGTGGCGATTACTTCTAAAATTTACAAAGTCACCGTTCTATCGTTAATAACGATATCGATTTATTAAAATATTTATAATCTACCTGATTTAAGATAGATGTACTTGTTATCATTGAGTTTTCTATCGGAAGTCCTCTCAAGAATCGAGAGCGAATTATATGCTAAAATGAAGCCTCGAGCCAACAGGTGGTCACGACGTCGTAGTAGTGCTGCTGCACAAGGAGAACCCAGCCGGCGGTGTAGGCATCACCTTAGCAGGTGGCGTCGACTGCGAGACGAAAGAGATCACGATCCACCGGGTCCTGTCCCACTCGATCGCCGACAAGGACGGCAGTGTCCAAAGAGGCGATCGTATCCTCAGCATCAACGGGCGCAGTATGCGCGGCTTGACGCATCGCGAGAGTCTCGCTGTGCTGAAGCAGCCGAGGTCCGAGGTCGTGCTCGTTGTATCCAGAGCGAAACTCGACGATGTAACTGGTAGCAAGCTCAGGGCGCGCACCGAGAGCGTTGAAACCATCGTCGAAGGTGAGCCTCTCGTTTCCTTTTTTTATAGTTGTCGCGGTTCATTTTAATGTTGCGAAAGATGAAGTATCATTTTTGTCCATTCGAACGGGTTTTCCACTTTTCAAGCATGAAAAATTAATTCTGCGTATAGAAAGTGCAAATACAGATTTGCAGCTACTTTTTATTGTGAAATAGTTTATTGGTATTTGAACGATATGTTGAGAAATATTAATGTATGCAAAGCTACACGAATTTTTTCAAGTTACCGTGACCGGTTTCTATTTTTACCAATATAGTTTTTCAAATTCCTGTCAATTTCTTGAAACCATTTTAATTTAATACCGTTAATATCAACTTGCACGACTAGTATTTTCTTCAAATATAATATCAGATTCCACCATACAGGCAAAGTTATATGAAAATATTAAGCGCACTACGGGCAGACAGAATTTTATATTGCTGAGAATGCATCAATTCGTGTTTCGAAAATACTCTCTAGACTCATTCCCCGCATCTACAATCAATTATTACAAGCGTAAAGTCATGAAATCCTATATACTTCGTTACTTCGCGTAAGATGAAAATAGTGAATCAATATCGAAAGACTTTTACGTTCCAACCAATCGTATACGTAGAAACAAATGAAAACTCAACGATTGGATTCAATTACATATCCGATCAAGGTTTAATCAGACACTCCTCATCGTTTGCTAAAAAATGTTTGCACACACACATGCACATATATATACACAATTATAGATCTATCTACAACGTCGTGTTAGACATTAAGCGTATAGGTATATATATATGAAAGGGCATAAATAAATCAGGTCCGTTTTACGTTTATGCCAAGGTGCAGGTTACGAGACGAACGGCGCATTGGAGAACACAGCGTGGGGTCCGGCTGCGACAGTTGCGATATGCAAAGACGGGGCTGGCTTGGGTTTCAGTCTCGAAGGTGGCCGGGATAGTCCGCTCGGCGACCGGCCGCTCTTAATTAAGAAGATATTCACCGGTGAGCAAAGCGCCGATACGACTTTTATGCCGTTTCGCCTTCGACTTTATATCCCTATATGTATATATATCTTGATTCCTTCATGCTTGAGAATTATTCGAATAGAGAATGTGATTAAAGAAGGATGCATATACGAGATTGGAATAACAAGAGAACATGCAGAAACATTAAATTTAAAAAAATGTCTACAGCTCTTACAATTAGTTGAGAGGGTAGTTGATAAAGACTTTATTGAAAATTAGTCTGTTTCTACTAACTTGGCTTATTGAATGTATTTCCTTTCAAGTAAGGAGGCAATTGTTTTTTTTTTTTTTTTTTTTATTTAAACGTCTTTTACACTCTAAAAGATATTTGGCAATTTTATTAAAAGAAGACATAAGCATTCTCCTTTCTCTTTTTCGTATCTTTCCTCAATCAGACATTCTAATTTTTTGTCATAACTAAAAGTAATAGTTGTGGGCTACAATAAATTATAATGGAAATTTGTTGTTTTGCGGAAACAGGAGGTGCTGCCGAAAAGACTGGTGCTTTACGGGCAGGTGATCAGCTGCTCGAGGTGAACAAGCGAGACGTGAGCAGGATGTCGAGGATCGAAGCTTGGTCCCTGATGAAAAAGCTACCCGACGGGGAAGTGAACCTCCTAGTCAGGCACCCTGCCACAAAGTCATCGTGAATCGTAGTCAAATCGTCAATTTTTTCTCTTTATTGATCTTTCTCATTCTCACTTTTTTTTTCTTTTTTTTTTATTTTATTTTTTTTTTAGACAACTCTACATAAACATTACCCTACTGTGTAAGCAACTTATGCGCGTATATCAATAAAAAACGTAATTAAGAATTAGTTGAGAAAACAGAAAAGGTCTTAGTAGTGGCGGGATCACACACACTTTATTATACACACGTATATCTTTATATGATAATAATCTATACAGAAAAAGAAACACTCCGAGGCTCGATAAATGATAAATAATTAAAAACAAAAGTAAACCGAGTAAACGGAAGACAATATTATATTCGATACACGAGATCGGATTTTCGAGCTGTATTTCGTATGCTGGATTACGAATGAAGAAGAAGAGGTTCGAGTCCGTTGATCGTGGACAAAAGAGTATAACTGCATGAATTTCTATGCGATATAAAATATTAAGAAAAGACTTAACGACTGTTCAGCGTATATGTGCAGATAGGAGACGAATAATGATATTACGTAAGTCAGATGTTTGGGATAGGACAAACAAACAAAATGCCTCCTGTGTGCCTTTATTATTATTATTAAATATAATTATTACCTATGTTTTTTTTTTCTTTGCATCTTCGCCATATTACGAATTTTAAGCGGGTTTATACTATGTAACGTAGCGCGCGCAACTCGCGTTTATTAATAACAAAAAAAAATTGAATAAACAAGTGCTGGCAGTGCAATATAATAACGAGTATAATATACGAGAAAGATAAGACACTTCGAAAAGCAAGAGAGGTAGAAAACTGATTTACTACGTCAAAACTTGTACCCTCGCAGTGTGCAGAAGAAACGATGCGTATAATAATATTAAATATATATATTATAAAGTAACTTTGTATGCTCTTTCGCGGGACTGATACTGAAAGATGTCCTTGCGAGAAAAAAAAAACGTGGAAAAACCATGAAAAAAAATATATATAAATTATTAATGATACCATTTGAAAATCAAATCCAATCATTTCATGTAAAAATAAGATATAATGAATTTGTATAAAACCAATTGTAAATAACTAATGTGGTGAATCACTTGGTACATAGTTTTTCCATGTATTTTTTTTAATTAATAGGGAAGGAAACCTAGCAAAAATCTTAATCTTCATAGTAAAATTTATAAAGCCTCAGTGATTTCTCTTGAACTGACTCAAGCATAATTGTTTTATTATACAAGTGGCAATTAGTTATTTTGGATTCTAAGTTCACTGATGGTCCATATTACGGATTAATTATCGGTTTTTAATTTAAATTTATCGGTTATATTTTGAAAAAAAAAAAACTTTTATAGCTGCTTTAAAAAATTTTACGTCAAATTTTAAATCAAATTAAAATTTTTTTATTACATTTCGATTTTTGTATATAAATTTAATTGTTTTTTATAACTTTATTTTGTAATTGAAAAATAAACGAGGTTGTAAATACACGAAACTAAATTTTCACTTAAATTAAAAGTATAATGATTTCCCCTTAAAAATGTTAGTTATGCTAAATTGTGCTTGAAAAGGTTTACAGCTTAGGATAGAGCTTGAGAGGATCATGGCTTATTTTGACAGCTGTACATTTATAAGACGAGTATATACTTCTTCAAAGTATATCTTTCATACTTCCACGATAAAAAAATTTTCAATTAGACTCTTGAGGATTGATCTTCTCAAAATGTGCTTTCAAGTAAAAAATTCTAATTCTACTTCTAAGCAATAACTATATAAAATACTAATTTTTCACTCTATATGAGTAGCAAGACCTTTATGTACATAAATAGCTAAAATAAATGTATGTACGTGTAGAGTTTGACTGTATCGTGTGATTGTGCAAAGTAAATAAAATAACTTGGTGTTCAGGAAAGGAAACAAAGTAACAGAATGCCAAGATATAGTTAATATAAAAATGTTGATAGTATTACAAATTATATTATTATTGGATTATTTAAATTTAAACTGTCTATTTAATTTTTTAATTTGCTTGTTTTGTTGAAAATCGTGCTGTGATAAGAGTGTATGTGTGAAAAATTATGCGAGGTTAAACGATTGTACTGTTGACTTCTATAATAACCCGTTAGTTGATTTATTCTATGAGCTAACATAATGTTTAAGTTGCGATTTATATTATTATAAAATGTACTATGTAATTGCGCTCAGTGTCAAGCTGTTATGTATGCTTTCTTCTACACTAATTGTTTTCTACGTGTTGTTGATTTATAAAACGAAATACTTTTCGATGTAGCCTCTGGTAACAATAAAATGACATTATATTCAACTATGTTTTCAAAATAATTGAATTAATTTTAGTGACTCCAGCTTTGAAATTTTAAATTATATTTAAAATATATATAGATACAGATATTTTTTGTTTTCCATTCATACAGGAACTTGCATGAATTAAAACTATACATATATAACGTTTTTGTTGCGTCCGATATCGCGGTTCTGCCTCGGGTAGAGAGGCTCCTTGAAGACGCGGTTTATCGGTTCCGCTACTCCGTGCAGAGGAGTTATATTTGCCGCGTGCCCGAGGATTTGGTGGGTTAGGGGCGAAATGAAGATTGCAATGCATATAAATTTAAGCTCAAATTTATTGCATTCGCAATATTAAATAAACTTACATTAAGTTGGGTGGTTAATTTAAAATAAAGTGAGACCACGTGGCGTCGCGGTAGAAGAACGAGCGTAGTCTCGTGTAGGTGCTCCGTAGTAGGCCGCGGCTAGAGCGGAAGAGAGCGAGCCTCGGACGTGCAAGTCCTTTGCATGCCGCGAGGCTCGCTTGTCGATAAGCGAGGGAGGGGATAAGTGTCGCGAGAACTGCTCGCGTCGTTCGTCTTTTGACGACGTGACAGTCACTCGTGACCTTTGACCCGAACGGCGCGCTTTTGAATCAGCGGCCGCGACATACCGCCCGCCTCGTTGTCCGGTGGCAACGAAATTGATGAATAAAAAAAGTGAAAAATAAAGATCTGAAAAAAGAAGAATGAGTTAGTTAAGTAGGGTACAGATAAGAGCAGACGAGTAGAATGAGTAGATAAAGTAGATAGAGTAGGGAACAATAATTAAAAGTCTTGTTGATTTTGAGGATCCTCTAAGATGTCGTCATCGCTGTGTAGTGCATCGG
>UELV01143827.1:0-16202 GCA_900490015.1 Megastigmus stigmatizans | reverse complement strand
GTCTATAAACCGTCTCTAAATTTAAATAATTCAAGATTAATGCATTTTATCAATTTAATCGGCCACAGGCTTGAATTTCGATACCTCAAGTGCTCGTAAAATAAATCTAGCACTGTTTAGTCTATGAAACTTTTTACACGTTCTCTATGATGCATTAATAATAAGCTTTAACAATGACAATCATTGAATAGCCTCCAAATATGAATAATTTAAGATTAATGCATTTTATCAATTTAATCGGCCACAGGCTTGAATTTCGATACCTCAGGTGCTGGTAAAAGAAATCTAGCAGTGTTTAGTCTATGAAACTTTTCACACAGATTCTATGATGTATTAACAATAAGTTTTTAAATTTGACATATCTATATGAAACTAATTCTGTTATTAAAAATAGAAAAATAACACTTAACATTAATTATTTGCCCAAGTAAATAAATATTTTATGTTTAAATTTGATGTTTTTATTTTTCGGCATTTTTAACCATCGTAATTCTTAATGTCGGCATTTTTGTCTAATCGGAATTTGCCCAATCTGATATTTCATGTATCGGTAATTTTACCTTTCTGCATCTATAACTGTATGATTTAATAAAATAGACGTTTTTAGTTTTCGGCTTCTTAATATTTCGTTAATTATTTTTTAAGTGACATTAGCTGTCGTTATATTTCTTTTCTTCAATTTTCACTTCTACGTTTCTAACTGTTCGGCATTTTTATCCGTCTGCAAATTTACCTTTCGGCAAAATTATCCGCACCCTCTCACACAGTGAGAGCTCCAAAGAGACGTCTACCACAGGTGAGCCTGAGGCGTCTGTCTTCGAGAGACTGCGAGTCTCCGACGCGCTCCGCCTTATATTGACCGGCCGGAGCGGTGGGAGTCGTCGGCGCGGTGGGGCTGCGGTGTCGCTGCGTATGCGCGTGCCTCGGAGCGTGCGTGCAGCGTTGTGACTAAGCGCGGTTGGCGCCGTATAGTGCTTACGGGTCGCACTGCGCGGTGCGCGTGGAGATTTGACTTAATGACGAGTATGTCGTGTACTCGTCACACTTCGATCACAAATATAATTTACGCCTCTGAGTTTTATCAAATAAGCCCTGGGGCGAGCTGAGGGAAAAGCAATTGATCGCAGTGAACAATTAATGTGCAAACAATACTTTTATTCATTTGCGACATTTCGGGAGTTTTCTATTCTTTTTGTTCAGGTTAAGCTTAGTAATTGTTAATCATCTTAGTAATTGTAATCACAGGAATATAAAGTGTAATTAGTTCAAAAAAAAGTTTATGGGACAGCACTAAAACACATTGAATAATAAATAAAACACTAAAAGGAATCAGACTTATGTTACTATTACATAAACTATCGGCGGAAAATGTGTGATATTATAAGAATAAGATTTAAAAAGGACGACAGATTAATCGCTAAAATATCGTTTTGAGGAACATCAAATAAATGATTGACCGTGAACCAACGGAAATTTTAATTTGAGTGTATGAATGTATTGTTTAAGTAGAACTACTACTATGTACTATAAGTATTTAGAAAATTTATGAGTTCAGTAAAATACTGACCGGTAAAATATTAGACCGTTACATTTTCAGTCGCACTTATTGCTCTATTGTAAAAAATATTATTTCATTTAGAATCAATTTTCCTCTTTTTTATTATTATATTTATTAATTTAGGTGTGAACTGCCATATTTTGGAACAAATCAAGAAGTTGTTGATGTAAACCATTTTATTAAAAAATACACTGTAACCAATAATATAATGATAGCTATAGGAAAATTTTTGGAGTTTCTGTGTACTAAATGGACTTATGAATGGCCTGATGAACTGTCTGATATTTATATTCAGCTATACTTACTAATGAGGTATGTAATACAGTTTTATACTTAAACAATATTCCTTTTGTGGCTAATTGTATACGGCGCCCAAAATAAAACCCTTAATTGTTTCTATTATTTAAAATGAAAATGTATTCACGTTTACTACTGAGTACGTTTTTCTCGCTTGTTGTCTTTTTAGTGTCAGACGATATGTATCCTGAGATTGAACAAGCTTATTTTCCACGATTTGCTATTATTTGAATTTATTTTTGTATGCATATCCAGTTTTATCTTAGTATGATTTTTACAGCAGAAAAAAAAATCTTGTAATTTTGAAGATGTTTTAATTGGACTCAAATGTCTCAAATTTTCTGGTTCACTAGATACTAGGTGCGCTATGCTCGCATAATAATGTAATTATTTTTTTATGTTTAATGAAAAGAAATCAAATAAAATCAAAATAATATACAACATTTTATTTTACTCAATAATATAAAAAAACTCAGTTTTGTATTATTAAAACTAAATAATTATCCTGTCGCAATTATTTATCGCTAAAAATTAGTAGAATTCCGCTACAAAAAATAATTTCACTACAACAGAGTAAAGGAATAGTTTACTTTAATTTCATCAACATATTTATTTTATCAAATTTTGTAATTATTACATTGTCGGTTCAGTCGAAGAACGCCCTATCTCGGAGCCTTGCTGAAAAACGCCCTATATCGGAGTCGTGTTGGAAAAGACCTTGTATTGCAGTTACGTTTGAAAACGCCTTATTTTAGGGTCGCATAAGAAAATTCCTTATCTCCGAGTTGCATTGGAAAACGTCCTATCTTGGAAGCAAAATTTTTCTTCCCAATTTTAGTTTGGGTGCCCCTGGCAAAAAATAATCATTTTATGTATGAGAATTGTGCTCACTGTTGTTATTAGTTATTGGAAACCAAACCTCCTTAACTAGTGTTACGTGGGAGGATTGAGTATCGGTGGATGTCGGAATAAGAAGTCAGTATATTATAGTGGAAGGTGTATTTATTGAGTCAATGTGTTTCTCAGATCAGTCTTCACTAACTATAGATGTGTCTACGCGAGCTCGGTGCTCGCGGATTCTTCGGAGGGAGGTAAAGTTTTCTAGTCAGCAAGAATGGTTGACCGTTGGTGCTTATCTCGCATGAGGTCTCTTTCGGTGTTTAAAGATGTCCTATTGGCGCCGTCTGCCAGTGAGAAACGGAGCAACAAAATCGCGTATATGACACGTCCAATGCCGCGAGGCGAACGCCCTCGTTGGCCCTAGACCACTATAGTTCTCTATCCGGAATCATTAACTGCATTGCAAAATTCAGATTTTTAGAATATTTAATGCGTCCGCTTGGCGAATCAAGAATCAAAAAAAAATTATTAATCCTATCCGACGCATTGCAGTGTTTTAACCAGCAAGGCACTGCATATGCTATTCTTCTTTAGAGGAGAAAAAAGGGCATCTTTCGCAAGGTTCATATTCTTGTGTTATTATCCTGCAATGAAAACCAAAATTGAGTTATATGAAAACATAATTGTTTAATCCGATTGAGGCTATATTTGAATCTGCTGCTATAGAAGGTCAATAAATATTCAAAGGAAAAATAATTTTATATCATTTTTAATTAGGATGTGCTAGGATGTTTTCTGCCAGTGGCCC
Source organism: Megastigmus stigmatizans (assembly GCA_900490015.1). Taxonomy (NCBI): domain Eukaryota; kingdom Metazoa; phylum Arthropoda; class Insecta; order Hymenoptera; family Megastigmidae; genus Megastigmus; species Megastigmus stigmatizans. Next base: position 12,699 of record UELV01143827.1, on the reverse strand, counting down.
TTGTGTCTCCCTTGCAACCTTATTTTATTGATAAAGAGAAGAAATTATTTGCTTCTATCCCTAATTAAAGTTGTATATACTTTGGTTTGGAGCCCTTACAGCATGCTACTATCTGGGTTAGGGTGAACTCGGGTTTTTTAAAGAGTCTGTTACTCCTCTAGGTTTTTTGGCGAGTATCTACTCCTCTGAATGTTCCCGGTTCGGGTGTATGCGCTTCTACCACTTTTGCAATTACGAAGAGCATTTATTTATTATTATATTTTTTTTCTTTTTAAGAGGTGTGGAGACATTTTATGTGCCGTCAAAGGACACGTGCCCCTCGGTATGTGGGACTCTAAATTCGTTTACCCACCAAAATCTTACGCCCATGTCCGTGGTAAAATCCCGGCCTTTGTGTTAGTTCTGGCCGGAGCCGCCTAGTCTTACTCCGATTGGGTGCCGTCCTGTGTATTGTCTGACATCTACTCTATTTTTCTTTTATTGTACGCTCGTTGGCTCTTCGTATATCCGTACTATAGTTTCCTGCGTGGGGCCTTCTCCACGAAGGTCGTAATCGCGTTCCACCACTCCTTGCTCTTTATCGTCATGCTAACTATATTTTCGGGCGTCATCCATCCCGTGCTACCTCTCTTTTATATTCGAACCATTGATCTCACCAGAAGAATATGTACTCCGCATCATCCCTTTTATGGTATACAGATGCCGTCTCAAATACCCATGACTAGAGAGGAACTGGGTGAGGTACAAATCCTCCTCTCAGTGCAATTACGTTCGATAAGAGTCGTCGCGTCCATCTATCCTTCCTGTCCGCTAACCACCTCTCTTGTCACGTCCGTACTGTTTCCCGGCGCTGTACTGTCGCAGCCTCCACTCATCCTATGTCCGCACTTTTGTCGTAAATTCGCTTTCGCTAGCTCGCTCGCGACAAGGCCTACCGGAATGACGCTCGCTATGACTAAAAGGGCGCTCTTCAAAACTGTTCTATAGGAGCATGCAATCCTTAAAGCTGTCCTACGCTGTATTCCCACCATGCTCTTCTTGTACTTCTGAAATGGTGTTGGCCCAAATCTCTACTCCTTAAAGACGTATGGATTGCACCGTTGACATAAGCGGTTTCCTTTTCGCCGGTGTTGGTCCTCCGATGTTGCTCGTAAGTTTGCTGAGTCCCGTAACTTATTCTGCAGCTTTCTGAGCGACCGATTTTATGTGGAGCTAATAAGTTAACTTGGTGTCCAGTGTGACTCCAAGATACTTAGCTGTTGGCTGTGTCACCTTTGCCGATCCTACTTTCATCAGTATGATCGTAGGTATTCTCTTCCTCGCCAGAAGTACAATTACTGTCTTGTCCAGCACGTGCTGAAGTCCGTGTTCTATTATCTATTTCAAAACCCGAAGCATTACTCGTTCTAGAATGACCTGGATGAGCTCCGTTGTACGGGCGGTGATAACAACCACCACGTCGTCCGCATATGTGACAAGATAAGCGAATTCAGGCATTTTAAAAATATTTTTATTATTTATATTGCTATTATTTGTAATCACGATAACTTGAATAAAAATTATTTTATCATTCTGAAATTTTGTATACAACTTTGTCAGTTTAAACCCTATTTCAGTTTTAGTTTTTTATTTAAAAACGTTTAAACCGTGATATTACAATTACTTTTAAACAGATTTACTTGAATTTTGATAGGTTGATAATATTTTTTTTATAGAATATTTGTATGTATTTTACTTAATATACATTGCCAAATTTTAGAAAAATCATTTTTTTTTCATTTACACTGCTTTTTTTGAGGTTACGATAATAGAAAAATATATTTATTTATCATTATTATATTTTTATTGAGTCCATTGATTTATTGAAAAACTCCATCACCAACGATCGCAAGATTTTCGTTCATTTTACTAATTACAATTATACGCGATTCGCGTGGATTCATCAAGGTTTCTGGGTCCATTAGTTCTCCACTCCATCTTAACGTGGTGAAACTAACATTTACATTTCTCATTGCTTGCGAATATATCGTAATTGTTAATTTATTTGTCAAATAAAGTAAATAAGCTGGATCTAAGACAAATTTTTGATCCTTATACAAAATATAGAATATCGGTAAATTTTTAAATATAACCAGGTGCGGAAACGCTGAGGAAAATATCCATTGGCAAATTTGGCACCGGGAATTCGCACAAAGATTTCGCCCGCCCATCAGCACTAGTCACTGCTTACGCGGGTTTATTGCAGTCTTAAGTTTTTTTTTCTTAAAAAAAAAGCTTGGGATGGAATATCAAACAAAAATATTGGTGGATTTTTCTAGAGATTGCAGAAACGATGCGGACTAAGAGCGCAATTGGGGCGAAAGTTGAGCGGCAATTGCGCTGCACCCAAATTTGGCGCAGGAAGTTGCATTGTATCCGTCACGCAACCCCCTCCCCCCCCCCCTCTTCAGCACTAGTCGTTGTTCAGTATTTTCGAAAAGACAGTAATAAGTAAAAATGTCTTTCAAACTATTCGTGTGGTCAAGTAATAAGGCCTCTGAGAATCTAAATAAAGTTGACTTATATACGGAGAAATTTGGAAATTTTGCAACAATAGAGGAATCAAACAAAGCAAGCATATATTTTTCCCCACAGATGCAGCGTCTCCAGGAAATCGCGCATCTCGATAGCAGTTAACAGCATCAAATATTAGATGTATGCGTTTGACTCACTAGGACAGGCAGATAACCACCTACAATAATCCTCAATAGCGAGTCTTTGAAGTTAGGAGAAGTGTCATTTTTCACAGAGACCGGTACTGCGATACGAATAATACTTCAACTGCGACAAAAAAGACAACTTTGAAAACAACCAATCGAAATATATGAACACACACCCCATGATTTTTCTGATTAATAGCAATGGAAACAAGCTTCTTTACGAAGGAAATAACCAGTGTTCAGAATCCAATGAACAATTGACGCAAGACGAAACTGTGCGATCCTAGCAACTAATATTTTCGAGGGCGACAATACTCTTAGGGGGAAGTTGCCATGTCTTGCACGTTTTATTATTATAATAAATACAAATATAAATTAACTAAATTAAAGAAATCATAATTTGATTCTCAGTTGACGGATTGGCAACGCAGCAAAAATTACGAGTCAAGCTTCCACACCTAACCGCGAGTTGCTAAACTTGCAATCGACGTGGCGAAATTCCACCTCAACACGAACCGACGCGCCTCACCTGTCCTGTACCGTATGTGGTGACAAGTCCTCCAGGTGGACAAAAACCTCGCCTCTTGTGTGCGCTAAGTTCTGTGTGGAAAAACCTGTCGAGTGTGTCCGACATAAGCAGCGTAACACCTGCAGATTCTACCTTGGTTATTAGATACTTCTAGACTCATTCCAGTGCCTAGCTAAGAATCATCAAGGGGACAGTTCCGGAGAACCTCGATTAGATCCGCCATCAATCGACGAGGATCGAAATTCGAATATTTCGCCTATGATTTTGATAGCAAGTTTAATTAAATTTTACACATGCTTGCGTACATATCTTGTATACACTTACGTATATATATATATATATATATATATTAGAGTGAGCGTGCGGATATTAGAATAAGTTTCACATGGTATTTATTTGAGATAAATCAATTTAAAAAATATTCAGTAATATATAACTTTATTTAGAAATTATAATAAAAGAAAGAAATAAACTATTATAAAATTCCGTAAATGAATTCACCTTTTACATGTAGATTTGAAAATTCTTAAATAATTATTATTTTAAAATTGAAGCTTAAGATTTCAGTCTTACGATTCCAAGGTTTATTTTTTTATTTGACCCTCCTATGCACCATGATGAGATATCTCGTCGAAAATATATAAAATTAGTATACAATATATATAAGTCCGTGCGCAAGTGGGTTAAGATACCTATGAAGTAAATGATCTTGAAATTCAAGGTCATCTTTTGACACTTAAAAATTTGCAAAATCGGCCAATTGACACAAGCTTAGATAAACTTTTTTTTAAATATCCGATCACGGAAAATTAAAGTTGAATTCTTCCTCTTTAATTTAAAAAAAAAACTGAATATCACGTTATTTTGGGGGTAAGGCTGGACAGTATTCGCATTTAAAACAAGCGCGATTTATGAGTTCATGGACTATGGGTTCATGAGTTATCGGAGATAGCATTTTCGATAAACACTTGTCACTACCATATTTTCTTGTTTTTTAGCACTATCATTAGCATAACCCAATGCGCACCTCCAGTAGGTTGTTAGTTGGGTTTGCGTATTTTTCATACGTGTTTTACATCTTGGATAACAATGTCTATGCGAGCTTGCACGGCACAAGATAATGTCTGTAATAACTGTCTAATTATGACATGTACCGTGATACGGAGTATTGCATTTACTACATCTAAGTAATACGGAGTTTGGGCAAATAAATTTCTTGCACTACACACAAGGTGCTCTTTCCAAAATTTTTATATAAAAGTATAAAATTAATAAAAAATACAACGAATTCGGGTATAACGAAATCCGGTCATAACAAATATACCAAGATAAAGTTATTTTGCCAAAATTTTTTATAAAAAATTTACATAAATAGTAATTATCAATGCAAAGTGCCTTAAACTTTTGAGCACTACTGTACTTTTACAATCAGCATTTTTGTTTCTGTTATAATCTTTTGTTTCTTTATATTAGGCAGCATATACCACATCCCTCACCATTTATACAAAATAGAGAAGATTCGATACATTTACTGGATGCGAAAACCACTTTATTGTTTTGCGAACTTTATGCGGATAAATGGTTAAGCACTAAATCTTGTGTTTCACCAGTAATCAAGTAAATATACTTTAACATTAAAATTAGAATTTAATTGTTATTTCGAATTGAATGATATTTTCTAAATTTTCTGGTTTTTTTTTCAGCATAAATCGATTGGGCATTGGTATATCATCAGAAGATTTGGGATGCATTATTTTTTACTGCTCACAAGATTATTCATGTAGCGACAAAGATGATTACTTTTTGGCGCGATTGCTTTGGCTCAAGGCAAATATCTTTTTATATCAAGGAGACGCAGAGATCTCATTAAAAACTCTAGAACAGGTAAGAGTATTAATATATCCTAATAATTTTATAATGATTATGAATATTTTTAGTATTAATTAAAATATTTTTATTTTACATAGCTTCTTAAATACATGGAAAGATTGCAGTTAAATACTTCTACGCCATCCTTTAAATTGACAAATTGCAAACATAATTCCATTGTAAGTCTTCAAACTGTAGAAAACATGTTGACATCTATTCAAAGGTAATAACTTGTGTATTTATCATTTGCTTTTTCTACATACATAGAATTTTTAAAAAGCCCAGAAAATTTTATAAATAATGAGATTTAATTTTAAAGAATGAATACTTAAAGTGTATATTAATCGAATAAGGCATATATAATGTGAAATAAGTTTCAAATAGAATAAATAATGATTGATTCTTTCCCGAACACTAAGAAATTCATGAATGGTATAATACAACCGATAATATTTGCATGAATTTTTAATGAATTTTAACCTAAAAAAATTAAATAACTTATAAAACATAATATTTTGAAAACTAGTCGGAAAGTCTAGACCTTTCAACGGCGGTTCCTCTTAATTACGTACTTGCATCAGGGGGTGTATCACCTCAAGCTTATTCTTGGTACTATAATTTTTATATCGATTTGAAAAAGTTATATTTATTGTATAAAAATATGGTTTAGTTGTAAATATTTTGAAAATTCTTTTCCTGACTTTTGCTAAATAACTTGTCTATTTCGGTTTAGGTAAATATGGCCTAATTATTAGGTAAAATTATAGCGTCTTATTGTTAGAAGAGTAAAATATATTTAAATTAACACAAAACTAACAGGATTAAAAAAAATTATTACAAAGGTAATCAAAATGGCACATAAAGTATGCCCAGCACAATGCAACGCTAGACCGTCCGTTATAAGGAGAATACGAGAATAGCTGGAGGTGTCGCTGTTGCGAGGTCCGCGATACAGGAGTAGCTTTCTGTCTAGACTTTGCAGAGTACACTGTCGCTTACCTCGCGCTTTCAGGCATTAGCCCGTCTTATTATTTCCCTTATCTCTTTTTCCGATGAAAACAGTGTGACTTGCTGTACAAATTAGCTCTGATTTTAGACAAATATTTCTCTATCTATCAGTCTCCTATTGTAAGACTTTGTTTACAAAAAAAATAATCTCTCCTCTCTTTCTCTATACATAATTTTCTCTGCATCTGAAGATGGAGTTTCCTTTTAAAGTGCTCTTCACTACGATTTGAAAGCCCCATGTGGCGGTTTTTGCACTACCTGACCGGAAACCAATTAACTTACAAGATTACATAGTCTTTTAATGTTTTACGGTGCTGAAACTGTTTTTAAAAGAAAGTTAGAACGGTTCTACATGTGACGAAACTTTCAAATAAGACAAAATAATATTTTAAGTAGGTGAAAAAAAAAAAATTCAATATCAAAACTTGAATGTCTACGGCTCCATTAATACGGCCAAGTGGTTTGCATAAGAAAATTGATGACGCAAAAACATCCTGAAATATTGTACAGTAAAGCAGTGCCGCATATTTTTTAAGACTCTTGGGGTCCGGAGTGCATTCCGTATAGCTCATTAACAAGCATAGTTAGAGACAGCATGATCTGTTCTTGATGCGTGTCCGGCCTCGCGAGACGAATCGTGCGTAGAGGTTTCCTGCATCATCTTAATTACACTGAAAAAAGTACAAGTAAAATTAATCCTAGACTAGTAAATTTACTGGCAGAACTACTGCGTTAAATGACGTAAACATCACTTCTAAATAGCATATTACCGCAGTGATAGTCAATTTTCGTACGCTGTAGTAATTTGTTTTACATTTGTGTTTGAGAAACTACTATTTCAAAAATATCAGTATTGTTTCAGTTGTAAAGGACCCCGGTAAGAGCTTATGGGATTTTGGTTACCGGTGGATTTGGCTGAAAATTTAGTATGATGTAGTCCTTGGCGTCCTGATCAAAAGTTCTCATGGGCACAAAGTCCAGAAATCAACCCTTTTCGAGATATCGAAGGTCAAAGATGGATTATTGCGGGATTTTCGTAGGTAGCGTAGCTCGATCTGATAGACATGGGTCGGATGTGGGTGTCAGGGTGGATGAGGGTGGTAGGAGGGTGGGACGGTGGTGGATGGTGCGTGCATGCGTGCATGCATGCGTATTTATATATCAATTACATATATGTAATTATACATATATACCTCATTTCGACTCTATCCCCGCCTCGCAATAACCTAGAATTCTTTAATTTTCAAAAATATTTCGGCTAAGCTAAAGCTAACTTAGCGTTGTAAGATAATTAACCGCTTGAATGAGCGTTGATGCATTTTATGTAATAAATCTTAAATCTCACTTATGTATCTACGTTTATCAGTTGAACTACAGTGAGCTATGTGAAGTAAGTAGTTTGTTCAGTGCCTCGTCTACTTTATCTTCTATTTTACCTTATTCGTTGACCAACTTATAATATCTATGGGAAAGATAATACTGATTATTTCAAGGTTTCTTTACATAACGCGCGTACATTAGTGCATAAAAGAATCAACATCATTCATCCCATTTTTTATATAGCACTTTCGAAAACAGCACTACACAAAAGTAAAGGCGTGGGTCAGTGACATATGACTATATTCAACATATGAGTGGGGAGTGGTTAATAAGATGCTACTGCCGTTGACATTCGCGTTACCCAATATGCACCACGTGGAGGTTGCCAAATCGGTCTTGCACATCTTTTGGCCCTGAGAATGGCCGGTCTTCGTTAAGCATTTGTATTTAGTCTTCTTCCACCGCGTTACTTGCATCCAGGATAATATTTAAGAGACCTTCATGGGGATATCTTACATTTGGTTGATGTCTAGCATAGCCCAAGAACCACAAAATACTAGCAACATGAACGCATGTACCTAATGTTCTTGCTCCAGATTGACAAGTACAATAATAGCCAAAAATTAAATCATTTCCATCTTCTTCGCGGTCATTAATACTTCTGTAGGCTATAAAAACTTGGTGTGTCGTAGCCCGTCTAAACCTGGAATAGATTCTGAGTCTTATAAATCCAATTTCGTTAATATTGACGTCAACATGAATATAATTTTCACCATCTCTCATCAACTTATCTTGGATTTAAGATGGCGCAAGCTGAAGTTGATAAACACCGTAGGTTAAATCTGTTAAAAACTGTAAATCCAAAATAGGAAAATCATTAACTCCGTGTTGTTGAATTTCGACCCATTGAGCTCGTGTCATTCGTAGATTTTCAGCTTCAACTCTTGCTTGAACAATATTTAGAATGCGTGATCTTTCTATCATCCGTATAGCATATGCAACATCAGCTCCTTCCATAACTATGGAAGGATGATATCTGTTATTTATAGCAGCAGCAATGTTGTAAAAATCATGAAGATGATGTAGGTGAGGTATTATAACTGTATCTGCTAGGAATTTAAATATTGATCTGAAATGGCCATTTCTGCTTTCTGCTACCCATCTTAACTTTGTAACTATTCGAGATAAATTAGCTTGTTCAGTAGTTAATTGCGTTTGTCCACGTTCGAGGAAAGCTGGCATCCAACAAGTAATTCCTATGTCTGTAAGTCATTCCAGAGCATCTCGATAACCTCTATCGAATACGAATATATCACCATTCTGGATCCAGTTTCTCATTCCTGTCTCTTCTCTTCTGTAGGAATGCTGTAATGTTGAAGCATCATTATTTTCAGCATTTGCAATATATGGTTCCAAAACAGCCAAAATATGTCCATCTGGTGCAACAATCGGCGTTGGCTTTTCCAAATGTCTCCCTTTGTGCACAGAAAAAGATTTGCGTAAAACCGTAAAATTACTACTTTTTTGTATATATGTATATTTGTGGGACAGGATTTAAAAGCGTGTTTGCAAAGGGGGTGACATGCTGTTGTATATAGTCCTGTCTGTTAATCGATTGAAATCTGACATTTTCAGGAACAAATCTTAAAACTAAAGCTTCTCTGACTTTTTCAATTATAAGACTAACAGCTCTTCGATTGTGATGTTGAAAGATAACACTTAAAAAATCATCAGATATGCCTTGTCTCATTTTACACAAAAATGTTAATAGATCTCTGTTTGATATAACTCTGTACCCACCTTCATAGGGTATTCTTTGACAATACGTAATAAGTTCCTGAAATTGGGGTTTAGTGACAGGTGAAATACTATGAAATTCATCAGTGAAATTGCTTTCATCTTCAAACTTGTTTTTATTATTTGCTATATTTCTTAATTCTTGCAAAAACTGCAATAGCTGTATGCCACGAATACGATATGGACGATTAATGGATCGTAGAGTATTTATCAACAACAGTGGAAGTTGCCCTTTTTCATTTAAATGATGCGGACATACCTTCGTTATTTCTGGAATATAAACATTTCGAACCAAATACACATTTATTCCACAAGAAAGAGAAATTCTTTCCAGATTTTCGACAGCATTACAAATTAAACAAGACGAATTTCTCGTTTGAGTTAATACATTTAAACGCAAAACCAGTGGATCATTTTGAACTTGATTTATTTCATCATTTATTGATTTGTTACTGTTTAAACAAAGCCGAGACTCAACATTTAGCTCTAAGGGTTGCAGATCTAGATGATTTCTACGATCTATTGCAATTTCACGTTTTTTTGATTTTGATCTCCATTCATACGTGCCATTTGTTGTGGGTTGAATGCACGATCGCATGTAAAACATCTGATTTGCATACGAGCTGCCATTTTTTTAACAGAAAATTAATTTCTTTACAGAAATAATTGAAATTGATGTGATAAATAAGTGATACAACTAAATCGATTTTATTGAAGAATGAACTTTAAATAATAATACTCTATGAAGGTAAATAAGAAATATAAATAAGTAATGAACTCATAAATAATGAAAATTTGACATAAGTTTAATATGCTGCAGAAAATAATTAAGAAACTATATTTCCTAAGTATTCGATTTATATAACTACATAACTTAAACTAGTCAGACAATCCAAATTAATAGTGGACATGTAAAGTATTTTTAAGTAATAGCTATATGCATCATCATCATTACTAATAAGTATTTTATCAAGTACAGAATTTGTAATATGTGTATGCAATATATGTATATCGCTGGATTCACCGTAACTCTCAGATTTTTTGTAATCGGATGGTAAAAAAAGTATTTATTTTATTGAAAAACAATTCACCTACCGATTTAACAGGTGCATTTTATAGTCAACATAGCCAATACGTGTGTGCGTGCGTGCGTGCGTGCGTGCGTGCGTGTGTGTGTGTGTGTGTGGCTGACTGTCCCACATCCCCCTGTCTTTCAAAAACTCCAGTCAAAAGATCCATATCGAGACATAAGCCCTAAGACGTTCATTTTTTTGCATATACTCCCAAGCTACGCTACCTACGAAAATCCTGCAATAATCCATCTTTGACCTTCGATATCTCGAAAAGGGTTGATTTCTGGACTTTATGCCCATAAGAACTTTTGATAAGGACGCCAAGGACTACATCATACTAAATTTTCAGCCAAATCCACCGGGAACCAAAATCCCATAAGCTCTTACCGGGGTCCTTTGTTATTATGATTGTAACTTTTAATAGATTTTAAATATTTGTTGATTAAGTAGATCAAAGTAGATCGTAGTACTTTTTTCCGAGGTGGAGGGGAAATGTTTATGTGCGATAGGGGCACAGGTGTCTCCCCCCTGTGTGGGACTCTCCTGTCGGTCGCTAGGTCTACCCATTAAAACCCCTCCGCCTTGCTGACGTGGCACTGGTATTCCCCGCCGTGAGGCGTTACTTAGGCGGAAGGGGGGGGGGTGCCACGTCCTCTCACGCTCCGTTTTGCTGTCCAACTTCTTCTTCTATGGACGGCTGCGGTATTGCGCGCCAAACATATCGGCCTTCTTTTGGCGAAGGACCTTCTCCACGGAGCCGGCTATCTTCACCCATTTTCATGACCTTGGAGCATTAAGCCGATGATGTTATCTGGCGTGACGCATCCTAGGTCCTCCACATTCTGCAATCGAAGAAGGTTTGTTGTGCGTCGTCCGAGGGAAAGTTGCAATACTAGTTTTGTTTAGAGAAGCAAATTACAATTAAAATTTTAAGTTTAAAACGCATGTAAAACGTAGGTAAAGCTACGCACGTATGGCCGAAGCTGTTTCGCAATCGCGCCAGTACTCGAAAAGAGCAGTTCGAAGTGACAATTGATTGACACTACAGCTATGAAGAAGGAGTTTTTATGAGCCTCCGTTTTACTATTGGTTACGCAAATCTCTGAACATCCTCGTAAGTTCCTCGCACAAAAGGGAAGGGCGACCGGATCTTAGTATTCTTGAGATGAAACATCCCATCAAAAGTCTCCTGTCAGAAGCTAGCAACCATTCGAACTCCCTTCTGTACAGGGTGATTGAGGCATTGTGACCAAGGTTAAAAATGAATCGAATTCCGGCATTCACAAGGCGCTGGACTTAAAGGCTTAAATATGCTGGCAAACTGTCTTACACCAAACAAGCATAATCGATATGAAGGAGTTATCAATGCCTGGACCAACATTCTGTTTGCATCTCGAGCCAACAGCCAGCCTCTATGCCCAAGCTTCTATGCCTAAGCTTGTATAGGGCACCATGGACTCTAGACACGACTACAGAGACATATGAATTCCATGAGAGGTCTGACAGGAGAGACCCTCCAAGATTCCTAACCTGTGACGCAAACTCAACCCACTACTCATAAACCAGCACAGGGGGAAAATCTTGCTCTGAAATAAAATATAAATTTGAGGCACTGAAAACAATCGCTTTCGTTTTACATGCATTAAGCCTCAAATCATGCATGAACTGAAGCCAGTAGATTAAGATAAGCCAGTAGATTAAGATAAGCCAGTTGGAACGCTTGCAAAACTTATAGATAGATAGATAGACAGATGGATGGATGGATGGATGGATGGATGGATGGATGGATGGATGGATATTTGTTTTTTTGTAACTATTTACAAAAAGTATAACATATAATTACACATATTTTCATTCAAATTAAAGTAAAATTACATGAAGTCAAGATTAATATTGCACTTACTATGATATCGCAGATTTGTTTACTTAGATAACTAAATTATTTACAATCAGTCTTAAAATATTCCACAAACCTATTACTAATATCACAGCGTGTCACATAAACAAATAAACAGAAGTTACAAAATCAGTCGATATCTATCATAACAATACATTTAAAAATAAAAGTCAATCATTCACTCTACTCATTCATTCGTCAACACACTTACGCTAATAAATACACTCACACTTTAAAATCAATTTATAGGGGACAAAACGAGATAAGTCAACATACAGCTCATTCGATTGCCCCTAGTACGACGTGTAACAACTTATAACTAAAACTTATTTCGGAATGAGGTCACAGGCTCCGTCCCTGGATGACTAGGCATCAAGGTCGAGAAGATGTTTAAGCACCGCCGTCTTGAATCCACGCAAAGATGGAATGCTGCGCAGATTGGCTGGGAGAGTTCCAGAAGCGCGCGCAATGGACCTGGAAAGATCTCATACCAGTTTCCGTGCGCAC
>UELV01143730.1:0-10353 GCA_900490015.1 Megastigmus stigmatizans | reverse complement strand
TACCTACAGAGAACCAACGTCAGCAAGAGAAGAAAAAAACAAAGGTTAGTTTAGTTTAAGTTTGTATTCAAATATATAGTGTCCGGGTTAAACTGCATGTTCGCGCAAATTAAATCTTAATTTGGAAGTTTTTAGAATTGAATCGAGCTACCAAGAGGAACGGAATAGCTGGCCTTCTTGGGTAGCAAGTTTAGCGTAGCCGCCACTCGTGAACGGGGAAACCTGGTTTGCTTGGCGTGTAGGAATTTGGAGTTCACCAATCTTGAACGGGGAAACCTGGTCTGTTTGGTGGATCAGATTCTTTAAAGTTTAAATTTTAGAAAGATTAGCAGACTTCCTCGGGATAAGACAAAGACGGGTAAAATCACTTGTAGCAGCGTTCTCCAGCCCCGATTATAGGACGAGAATCCTGATCAAAAAAGGAGATTTTTAAAATTAAATCTTGTGTGCGTCCGTCAGGACGTTACAACCTCTAAGAGCGGAATAAACGTGACCCTGCAGTACGTGCAATTACTCTAGGTCAACGAATATGAAAAGGCCCCAGTAATACAATGCAAACTGGAAATGCACAGGACCGTGTATTATTGCGGAATGTACTCGCACATTTCCATAGTACGTAATGGGGAAGCGCAGTACATCTACGATATAAGTCGTCGAGCGTGCAAAGAAGTACATAAAAGCGGAATTTTGAAGTTTGGAGAAATTTATATAATTTCGGGCATTAAGCTCAATAGTACAATATCGCATGGAATAACACTAGCGGGTAAAGTAGATAGTGAGGGTAACTGTAAAGGAACAGTCTACACTGATCCCTACGGATAGTGGGAATCAGTAGTAGTACAAGGAGTAGTGACAATAACTTTACAAGAACATATGCCAAGAGTAAGTTTTAATGACGATAGAATTCACTTACCTTCCGGTACAGTGTGCTCACTGTCTGCTAGAACCTGTATAGACGTGGAGGGAGGGTACTCTTTTTGGGACTCTTTACCCTATGATGTATGTAAGTTTAATAGATTTGGAATATTCTATGAAGGGTATGTGAATAAATTAATAGATAGAGTCTACAGCAGAGACCAAGCGGTGTACTCTTTAAACACTCAAGATGTAACATTTGCGTTAGCCAGTAAGTCCGAGGATAGTGTTTGTGGATACAAAGTCATAAAAACCGAGCACCCTAAGCTCGTTATATTTGAAAGAGTTAGAGGCGAATCATTTGCGAACAGGAAAAAATTGTCTGTAGATAATTTAGATATATTCGCGTACGTTAATTCTAAGTTTGTATACGTCAAGAAATATATTAGGATACAGATGAAAGAATTATATAGGGACGTAGTAATTCAAAGATGTAATATAGAAAGGCAGACATTAAAGAACGCGCTCTCCATAGCCACACAGGCGCCAGATCAGTTCGCTTACAACTTAATGAAGGGGCCAGGATACATGGCATTAGTAACTGGAGAGGTCATACATGTTATAAAATGTATACCTGTGGAAGTGAAGATCGAGTATGGGGAAAGTTGTTATGCTGAACTGTAGGTAACAAAAGAAAACGTCATACATTTCATGACACCAACGACGAATGTCTTGAAAAGAAAAGGAACAAAAGTAATTTGTAACCCATTACTACCACCAATATATCAAGTAGGCGAAGAATGGTATAAGGTCTTACCTAAACCAACACACACATTCGCGCCAGTGATGATAAAACCGATGTCTACAGCATTATGGAAATACATAAACCCAGTTTCATTGGCTGAGAATGGAATCTATACAGATAAAGACCTAGATTAACTTCGAGAAAGATCATGTTCCTAGTGGAAAGACCTGCAATGCTCAATGACATTGCCAGGGAGTTACACGGACACGAAGCAGACAACAGCGAAGTAACTATTAAACGAAAACACCATCCAGAAGATAGCAGAGAACACTTGGAGCCGAATTTGGGAAGGAGCACTGCGGGGGAGGACCCAAAGGTAATGTGCTGCATCTCAGAATGCAGTTGGGTTAGTGACAAACGGGAAGACCACGGGTTCGGAAATAAGTAAGAGATAACGTTAAGAAATATTCAATTGAGCGAAGCGAGTAAGTGAAATTTGTAAGAGAGAAATAATAAGTGCCAAATAAAAGTGAATTGTAAAAGTATTTATATACATCGAAACGAGTGTTGTGAATTATCCCACCACCTATCCACAGAGAATCAATAGGGAAAGCGGAACCAACTGTACTGAGAAGGAGGACGAACAGAAAGGTTAGTCTAAAATAAGTAGTGCATTTCGCGTGAATAAAATCTTCATTTGGAAGTCTTTAGATTTAAATTGAACTACCAACGAGGAACGGAATAGCCGTCCCTCTTGGATAGCAAGTTTAGCATAGCCGCCATTCTTGAACGGGGAAACCTGGTCTGTTTGGTGAATCAGCTTCAGTTATATTAAACGTTAAAAATAGCTAGAGTAGAAGACTTCCTCGCGATTATTAAACAAAGACAAGAGACAGCAGTCAATTAGCTGACTATTGGACGAGAGTCTAGGTCAAAAAAGGAGATTAGTAAAGTTAAATCTTGTGTGCGCCGTCAGGACGTTACATAGCAGTGCGAGAATCATTGTGATTTCGGATGGCACGCCTCGATGATGGTGGGGTGCTTGGTGTCATTTGTAAGGAAATGGTGTTTTGGGTGTGTCCTTGTTGTTGACACTCTGATGTAATTGGATGTTGATTTTTATTCTGTATTGTGGATTTTCGATTTCTACCTGAAACCATTCTATAAATAATTAATAAAAGGTGCCCCCCAGGAAAGGTAACTTTAAATTTGTAACTTTATAACTTTTTTTTTGCAAAATAATGTAATGGACGATTCCAATGATTTCTTTAAAGTATTTAATATTTTTGTTATCAAAAGTTTACTTAAAAGTTATTTAGATTTATTTTTACTTATTATAAATTAGTTTAAACCATTAAATAATTATTAAATTGATAATATTATTACTATTATTATTTATTATCATTATTATATTATGTAAATTATCTATATATTATCCAAACTTATTATGCTACGTTAAAGTTTATATTTTTTTTTGTTCAATTATTGTTTGGTAATTTTCTCTTTTCAAAAATTATTTTAAGCTGTAAGTCTGATAGTATGGTACTTGTTTTATTTATATAAAATTTTATGCATATGTACTTAATAAATACTAAATATTCTTTTATAAGACCTGTTGCTTGGCACTGTATTTATCTTTATTTCATTGATGTTCTAAAATGACGAGCTGCACCTTGTGGAAGCTCATTCATCAATTCATTGATTATTTAGTCGTTATAGCTGTTATTATTATAATTGTTTAATTCTTATAGTTTTCTTTGTCTGTTTGCGTATTTGTTTATTTATTTGCGAGTTGGCAAATAAATAAATAAATTGTGAAATTTTAATAAATAATATAATTAACTAATATCAATTAAACAAATTCTGAAATTTTATTAAATAATATAATTACTTAATAACGACCATAAACTATTGCAATAGAATATAAATATTGCTAAATTAATTAATACATTAATATTTTATTACTAATTAATATAGTAATTAATTATTACTAATGACAATGCTTAATTTTAATTCTACTATGTATTCTTCTATATCTATATATACCGTAATGCTAAGTGTATATCTATACACATTGTGGCAAGCGCGAGTATATTCTTCTCGGTATCCCCACTTCGCGCGGCGCTTCGTTTGAGTATGTATACGTTATAGCTTCGTCGATTGCAAGCCCGTATGATGCATGCGGCGGATTGTATACGGCTATATGCATACGGTAGGCTACTGTGGGCTACGGCTATCTATTGATGTCCAGGACGTGCTGCCCTCGCATGATGAGCGGCCCGCACGCCAGTTATTTCCTATGTATTTCTATATGACTCTTGGCGTGTGTATATGCATGTACACTTGCATGTACGCGAGATGCGTTGATGTCTGCGTCGTTGCGTATTCCTTATATGGAGTAGGCTCCTGCTTGATGCCCAAAAGGTGCTGCCTTCGCGCGATGAGCGGTCCGCACGCCAGTTATTTCGCATGCATTTCCTAATGCATTTGCGCGCGGCTTATGGGTCCTTCTTTGTATATGTTGGTGTGGCGGCTAATTCACGCTGTATTCTTGTTTTACAATATAAATACCTATCTTAAACTATAATATCTTTTTTTTACAATTTTTTTTTTATTTTAATATTTTTTTTGAATAATTATAAATTATTTACGTATTTATATATTTACAATAATACAATTTTTCTTTTCGCTGATAAATTTCCAAGATTATTGTGAACTATTTATTTAATGATTTGCTTGGTGGTGTATTATTATTCTTATTTTTGAAAAACTGATGCTCATGCCCCAGATGCAGCGTACGTACTAGTAATGAGATTGATACAGGTCTGCATAGGCTGTCGATGATTTCGCGAAAAACCTCGCAGTCATGATCGTGGTATCCAGCATTACTCGGATTTCGATTTCCATTGCATACTGGAAATTCTTTTTACAGCAGTCATGTACGTTATTAATCTGTAATTTCATCTGTTCTGTTTGAATTATTGTGAACAATTTGAGATCTCATTTTTATCATTTTCATACAGAAAATGTTGAAAAGGACCTAGTCCTTGTCTCGTGTGATGATTCATTGTATTATGTTTTTTGTATCCCAAAGGGATTGATTACATGGCGTACATTTTTTTATTTTATTTTTTTATTTTAACGTCGCTCTATTTATGCTCTCACGCGGTGCTAATCAGCGACAGAGGTCTACGATGTGTTTGTAAACAAAGCACATGTAATATTTTTACAGAGGTGCCTGTGTCAGTCGGCTGAGACTTGGGCTCGAACCCGGGACCGCCGGACTACGAGCCCGTCGCTCTACCGACCGAGCCACCGTAGGCCCCTATATAGCGTACATGTTCTGTTATTCGAGATTACTATGGAACACCTTTAATCTTTTGCAATCCTGTATAAATTCCGAAGACCAGCACGGAGAGCATCTCCGTGACATGTACTTTTCCCAATTTCAAAATCAATCTCGATATGTTTATTTTTTAGTCACTATAATGTTTTTCTATTTTTTTTACTCTTAATCCTAATATGTATATATATTTTTTTTTGTTCACAATAATGTTAAAAATTTATACGTAATTAACAATATTTCTCTTAATGTTTATAAATAATATTAATACTTAAAAGTAATTATACAACGCATATTTTATTTCATTATTTCGTATCTTTTGCAATATTTTTTTATGTTGTACTTATATTTTTTTTTTATTTTATTTTTTTTGTTATTTTTTCTTATATTTTTTTTGTTGAGTTAATTTTTTCTTGTTATTTTTTCTTATCATATTTATTTTTTTTGCTTGCTTAGTATGAACCTGTTTCTTTTTATTCTTATCTTTTGACTATATTTTTGTAATAATTTTTTTTTTCATTTTTTTTGTTTGAGATACCTGCCATCAAATATTTTCTTTTAATACTACATGGTTTATTCTATAATATAAATGTTTATATATATATATTGAAGACTATGTAATGTATTTGAAATTTATTCTAGGTAAGGCTTGCAAAATATTTTTATTGCTATTATTATATTACTCAATTTTGTTTTAAATGATTTACTTTGTATCGTTCATTACATGGTCTTCAATTCACATTTTTGTTTTTGCATACATTGATTCGTAACGCGATTTATGAATGAAGTTCAAAAAGCGCAATTCAGTCATTTTTAGTTCATTCATCGTGTGGTTGAATGAATTTCGAATGTGTGTGTGTGTGTGTGTGTGTGTTATATGTGTGCTTCGCGGAACACGGGACTTGTCAACGCCCGTGGGCCGCGGAAATATGACTATTGTGCGTTTTTAAAAATTCTAAATATCTTTTTTTTTTATTATACTATAAACATAGAATATAGAGTTAGTTGGATTATAAAAATTATTTAGATCATAGTTTCCTTATTATCACATATTTACACACTTAAATTATCTATATATTATATTAATATTAGCAATATTGTTTAGTTTTCGCATCGTATTTAACTTCTAATTTACCCGATTCCTGATTTGAGTTTTGACTTGCTTAAATAATATAATTTCTCTATTTCATGATATGTCTTGTCTATTTCAACGGAGTGTAATATATCTTCATTTCTTTGTGATAATTGGTTTATCTTTTGAATTTGATTGTTCAAAGCTTTATCTGATGCATTCGAAAAATATTCTTTTATCTCTTGATATTCTTTGAATTTTACATTTTGGCTAGTAGCTGGCATTTCAATATATGTTTCCATTTTTAAATTACCTAAAATATCATTTACTTCTTTATTCAGCCTTGAAGTAGGCGAAACCTTATTCCCAACTTCTATAGTATTATTTACGCAGAAACTTTCCGATTCGTTTACAAATCGAGGTTTTTTATTGAAGTTGAAATCTTCTGGTGTACTCTCTCTCTCTTGATTTTCTGACTTTTGCTTGTGTGAGACCATGTTTTCGAGTGTTGAACTCTTTGTGGTTTCGGCTTTAGGCTTCCGAGGGGGTCTTTTTCTCTTCAGTAATAACGTAGTTGAATACTTTGATTCTGTTTCTTCTTGTTCGAGATTTTAAGCTAATTCGCAAATTTTGACTCGAGATTTTTCCAAGTTATTTTGAATATTTATTCTTGATGTTGGTGCGTTTACTCTTTTAACAGGCTCGGCATTCTTTAAGGATACCGAGCCCTCTTGAAGTTTAAATGATCTTCTTGAGTGCCCTTGTCTTCAACGATGTATAAAAAGTTAAAATCATCAGACGAAGACCGTTTAGATAAATAGCTTCTGCCTTGATGTCTCCGATTGTTCCAGCAATGTTTTGAGCTGTCTCGCCTTCAGAGATGTGTCTGCCAGAAATTTAATGCTTCCTGGTCATTGCCCGGCACCTCATATTGTCTTTGAGCTTGACCCATATTCGGTCGTGCTGCGTTAGCTTTATTTTGTTGAGGTTGATCCGATGGCAGAATGATTAGGCGTTTGTCCCTGATCGCATTTATAATAATATAGCATTTGCTAAATTCGTGACCCGGCTTGTTGCAGAATTCACAGTTTCCATTGTACTTCTTCTTCCGGCAATCTTTTTCCAAACGACCATTTCCATGACAATAATTGCAAGTTTCGACGGCTGGAGCTATCCTTACTGCAGCATTTTGAGTATATGGAATATCGTTATGCTCCTGCATTTGGTCCGCATATCGATCTTCCTCGTATATTGTATAAAAATTGTCTTCCCCTATTGCATTTGGTATATCATAATGTGGTTGAGAGCTATATGGCTGCTGCGTTTGCATTTGGTTTGAAGCTGCCATAAAACAATTTATAACCCTTGGCTGAAAATGCTGTGAAGGAGGCAGAGGTCTTGCGTATCCAGTAAAGTTTGGTTTCAGAGTTTTGGACAATGCTGTTGCTTTTGCTATCGCGTTACCTAGATTTTTCGGTTTTTCGGTCTGTCTAAACTAGGTGTGTTAGAAAATACGTCAACTGAGGGCCGTTGTTGAAAGGCCTCAGTATATGTTGATCGAGCGGTACCTAAGTTTTGTGTATTCTGTAACGAGTCTAGTCTGTCTGAGTCGTCCCTAATCATCCTGCCTGTAGCCGTATTCGGCGGAGGTACGGCCGTCCAATGGCATCCGGGTGGCGGCACTGGTACTGTGTCCAATCCGGGTCGATGGGTTATAGTATAGGGTTCTCCCGCTTCTGTCTTTATCTCGCCTACTGGAGATTTGGCCCTAAATGTCATATGTGTCGGATCTGTGAGTCTGCTGTCCGTCACATCGTATGAGTTAGAGAAATCTGTGTTCTCTGGCATTGTGTTTTTGTGATTCGCCATGTCTTTCTTTGACTGACGCGCAAAACGCGAAAAAATGCTGCGTTTCGAAATAATGTTGAAAGCAGTGGTTATCGCACGTTAATGCGATAATACAATATAATATTTTCCTGATTTCAGTACCCTCTTAAGGGGCCAGTCTAGTTTCTCACTTTCAAAAAATCGATTTTTTTTTGCCTATTTCGATAGTATACTATTCGGAGAACAATTTCCCAAAGTTTTATAATTGTATCATAAATATTTGTGAAATGGGAGGGGATTTAGTCGGAGCTGACCGTCGGCGCGCGGCGACGGGGTGGAGCGCCGAGTTTGAAATTGCTTAATAATTCTTTTAATTAAAAATTTGATAAATAAATTTATTTAATAATAAACATAAATAAGGGAGACAAAATCCTTATTTATGCTTTATAAATTTAAATCTATAATTCTTTTTAACGTCAATATTTTTTGACGGAGTCACGAGTTCAATCGAGTTACCTTTCCGTTCGCGAAAATCTACCCACGGTAAAAGGGACAAAGTAATATTATATAGTGATAATGCATAAGGCACGGTTCTCTTTTAATTATAAGTAAATTAAATATCATAGTGTAATCGTGCGTAGGCACGGTTCTCTTCTTAACATTTACATTTAAAAGATCCAAAGGTTTAGTGAGCCTAGTCGTGGCTCTATAGTAAGTACTGACCAATTTTTTTACAGGAGTTAGCGAAAGGGCAACCCTGAGAAAGGAGAGGATTATTTAGGATATTGGAAAATTTCTATTTTATCATATAAGAAACGCCCGAATTGTACTCGTACCTACATTTTGTTAACTAAGAAATCCCGAGTTATAGCGTTTTCGAACGTTGGCTCAAAATTACCACAACAAGTGCGGCTAATCCTTAAATTAGGATTGGTGCGGCATACCAACTACACCTGGTGATTGTTCTAAGACGTCACAAGAGAATTAAGAATATCTCTATTCGACGATGAGACCGAAATTTTGCCCAAAAACGGCCTAATAGAATTATTAAAGCAAATATTCGAGGATCAACCGATCGAAATATCGCTTTGTTATGGTAGAACCATCGTTCCGCCGCAACAAATCAGGGAAACCATAATCAAAGAAGCACATAATAGATTAATAGGTGGACAAAAAGGGGTCACTAAAACCTATAAACGAATAAGAGAGAAGTTTTATTGGCCCAACATAAAAAACGAAGTAACAGAATATGTTGGCAAGTGCACAGACTGTCAAGTTCAAAAGCTAACAAGAGTAAGAACGAAGATACCAATGGTCATCACGGATACTCCTCTTGACGCTTTTGAAAAGGTAGTTCTGGATACAGTTGGTCCATTACCAACCACCCCGGATGGGAATAAACACATACTGACTATGCAATGTTTATTGGCTAAATATTGTATAGCAGTACCAGTGCCGGACATAAAAGTAATAACTGTAGCACATGCTTTCGCTACCAATTTTGTAGCAATTTATGGCGCCTCAAAATGCATACTTACTGACAAAGGCACTAGCTTGTTAAACAAAGTTTTCCGCGAGTTAGCTAAAACTTTCAAAATAGATCACGTAACGACCTCTGGCTACCAGCCCCAAAGTAATGGCTCCTTGGAAAGAAGTCACATTGTTTTAACGGAATACTGTGCCGGCCAATGGACCTTCCGGATTAAGTATAGATAGTAAATACAAGAAAGCAAGGGAAAACATTCAAACGAAAATATTCCGCTGCTTTCTTGTAAGTTTTTAAATTTACGAATGTCTATGCAGCTGCTACGGGAAAACCCAGACAGCCAGACATTAGTACAGATTACGTTTTCCAAATAAATGAAGGACTAAAAAACTTTTGGTAAATAGTGGTTGCTCCGTGTTCTCTCAGGTAACCGTAATAAAAGGATTAAAACTCAACGCTCATAGTTGCATCGGCGCCAGAGATAGAGAAAAGGTCCAGACAGCGATTGGAAAAACCCAGAGCGTTTGTTATAAGGAAGCGTCATTACCTATACCCGGGCTAATGATGTGTCAGGCAGTTACGAACATGCAATTTGGAAAACGTAAAATGTAGTAAATAAGCAAATAGAAAGTAGAAATAAGAACTAGAAATAAGAACCTGGGAAAACATCTATTGTAAAGTACTAGAACACCTTGAGTATGAAAGAAGGGAAAAATAGGAGGAAAGGTAGAAGAAATTAGGTCAGAGAGAGGGAAGAAACATCCGGAAGGAAGTAACGCGATAGGAGGAAACTAGGTCAAGGGCGGAGTTTTAGGGAAAAAGATATAGGAAGGAGCGTTGCGGGGGAGGACTCAAAGGTGATGTGCTGCATCTCAGAATGCAGTTGGGTCAGTTTAGGAACAAACGAGAGAACAAACAGGAACCATGGAGTAAGAAAGTTCAAGAAAGAGTGCGCACAAGGCTGCTCTAGAGAAATTGTGAACAAGATACATTGGAACAGTAACAAACGGGAAGACCACGAGTTC
>UELV01143641.1:4329-17942 GCA_900490015.1 Megastigmus stigmatizans | reverse complement strand
AATCTTCGCTTAGCTAGTCAGTATCCACTCAATGGGGATACTGCGTCGCTTTGCTCTGATTTCGGGAGAGGAAGGAAGGGAGGAATGTTGGATCTCCTTGTGACTATTTCACCACGTAATGGGGCGAAATAAGACAAGTTTTGGCGTTCCCGTACTACCTCCTTTCTGCCACGTAGTGGGACAGAAAAGCCTTCGACGGGAAAACCAGGGTGAGACGGCTCCTAGCTATTGCCCGGTATAAGGGACGTAATGGCCCCTATACCTCGAATAGCTTAAGAGCTAGAGAGAAAAGCGATTTAATATATGTTTAAATACATTTATTCGCGCTATTCACTCTACATGCTCTGATGCTCGTCTGTCCGATTGATGCGTGATGCGCCGCTTTTATAGCTGAGGCGGCGATTTGATCGGCTTCCCCCTGTCTGCGATAATCATCCTTGATGCTGCTTGGTGGGGATAGGTAGTTTGATTCGCACGCATACGTGTAATTCGCGTGTAGCGCGGTTGTATGTGTGCGCGCGTATATATTCACAATTCATGCGTTCTATTTATTTTATCGTTCTAATTGATACTGATTTGTTTAACGATTATTGCAATTATGTTATTGCAAATTACTACATTAGAGTTTTTATTCTCTATGCTAATTGAAATTATATACAATAGTCGCGCTAAAACAGTCTAC
This sequence comes from Megastigmus stigmatizans, assembly GCA_900490015.1. Taxonomy (NCBI): domain Eukaryota; kingdom Metazoa; phylum Arthropoda; class Insecta; order Hymenoptera; family Megastigmidae; genus Megastigmus; species Megastigmus stigmatizans. Next base: position 17,260 of record UELV01143641.1, on the reverse strand, counting down.
GCAATGCTCGTAAATATTATTATCTTATTATTTAAATTTATCTTAGCTATTTATTTTTAATATATTTTATTAATGTATTAGAAATTGTTATTGATTTAGTGACAGGTGTCACAATATATTACATTGAATAGTAATCCTGCAGAGGAAAATAGCATTTTCTATATGCAGGTCGAAAGGTTCTTCTCTTAATATATTTTTATTTATTTATATGTAATATATATCTGACAGTGTGTTGGATGCAATTTATGCAAGTGGATAGCATCCTGAAATAAATATTCAAATTGTATATTTTATACGACTGATTTATTCAATAAACTCTGCTTCTCTTCTTCTTTATTATGTATACATGAGAACTTATATTATTTTATCTTTATGAAAATTTAAATGCGCATACACGTTCTTTATTATTATTTGCGCACCTTCGACACGCGACGTGATCCTTTTTACCGCCGATGCTTTATTCGGCCCGTGGAGTTTAAAAAACCCGAGTAAAGCCGGTATGTGTGTGTTGTAACGTGTAGTGTTAGTGTGTGAAGTGCAAGTGCTCTTCGTTTGGAGTTTCATCCTTGCAGAATAATCCTCCAATGATATATCCTGCCCAGTTCTTCCACGAGGGAATAAGCCAACAAAGAAATCTCGTCGCTGTGCTCGTGAAAGCACAACTCGAGGCAAATTCTTCCACTGGGGAATAAGCCGCCTCTACTTGGTCTTACCTGAGCTCTACCAGGTAGGACCAGAAGTGATTCTCCAAGTTGAATGTCGCCCCTTTTATATACCGAAAAAGCCGCCGATTTTCAGAAAATGAGCTGATTTTCTCGGCAAAACGTGTTCGATGTATGTGTAAGTAAATTTCGAGTTCAATTATAAATCAAGTTTTAACAAAATGTAAGTATTTACACATGTGCATCTTTTTAAATTAACCCTCTTTTATGTTTCTGAATTTTTCTGTGATGTGTGTATTAAGCTAGGTTTCTCTTTTTTGTTTTATTCGATAAACATTAAGAAATATTATTTATGTCGACTGTAATCTACTATAAACTACCAAAGATTTTTCTATCGGTTTTACTGTCTAATCAATATTAATGGGCAATCAGATTGCCCTTGTTTATAATCATCCCCGCAGAATCTGAAATAAAATTATATTTAACGTGAAAAAACATTTATTAGTAAAGGACAATCTGACCATTCCCACCACCCAAAAATACCCGACGTTTCGAGGCCGCTTTGGCTCCTCAGCAGGAACTGAAATGAAAAGCATTTAGCCACCTTATATACCCATCCCTCTACCCATCCCCACTACCAACCCCCCTCTTCCCTTTAATCCCTTAAACAACTTCCCATTACAATTTAAATTAAAAAAGAATGATAAATGTTATCTAATTTACTTGAGTCTATCATTAAATTTACATTATTTCGATTCCTTAGAATGTGGATACTCTCAAAACACTCCCTCTTATATTTATTACTAATTCCCTGTGCTAACTACCTCCACACTCCCGAAATCGAAAGTGCAAACAATTCAAACAATGTTCTTTTAACCCCGAAGTAAAATTTGTGCTCCGTAAACTATATTGATGTTCATACATTCTTTTTTTCAAATATCTACTCGTTTGGCCAATATAACATCCATTACAATCCCTACAATTAATTTTATAAACTACACCTGATTTTAAACTTTTATCATCCTTGTCTTTACAATTACTAAATAGCCTACCCAAATTATTATAATTTTTTAGAACAGGGAATTAGTAATAAATATAAGAGGGAGTGTTTTGAGAGTATCCACATTCTAAGGAATCGGAATAATGTAAATTTAATGATAGAGTCAAGTAAATTAGATAACATTTATCATTCTTTATTAATTTAAGTAGTAACGGGAAGTTGTTAAAGGGGAGAGTGGTTGGCGGTGGGGAGAGTGGGGATGTGTAGAGGGATGGGTATATAAGGAGGTTAAACTCGCATTCCATTTCAGTCCCTGAGCAGCCGGAGCGGGCTCAAAACGTCGGGCATTCTTCGTGGTGGGGCGGTCTGATTGTCCTTTACTAATAAATATTTTTTCAGGTTTATCTATAAGTTTATTTCAGATTCTGCGGGGGTGATTATAAACAATGGCAATCTGATTGCCCATTAATATTGATTAGACTGTTAGACCGATAGAAATATCTTTGTCAGTTTATAAGATTACAGTCGACATAAGTAATATTTCTTAAGATCTAACGAAATAACGTTCTTTAGAAATTTTTAACTAAGCTAGTCAATAGAAAGTCTGTTGCAACTTTGTTTTAACTTCCTACATACCTTATGAACCTCCTTAAACTTTGCTGTCAAACGTCCGAGAGTTAGGGATAAGTAAGATGATTGAAGGAATAATTAATAAGCTCTGTTATGTTTTTAGGAATATCGCAATCTGCTCCTACGCTGTATCCCGTTCTACGATCAATCCCGACACTCAAAGATTGCTTTTAGATTTCCTAGTGCTCGGAGACAGTAAGGTTATTATTATAATATAAACGATTTTTGTGATCAATAGTCATTTTTAAAGCTTTGCTATACGGAATTCTGGGACGTGTACCGATGCTGTATTTCGAGAATCGATGTCGACAATTAAACTTTGCTTTTCAACGTCCTAGTGCTTGGAGCCACTTAGATTGTAAACGATTTAGAATTTTTTTTATTTGAATGCTTTTGAGCTTGGGACAAGTGATAGGGTTCGAAAAGTAAATAATTTTTAAGGCTAGTTTTGATTTTGTATTCTTTTTATAATTTTAGAATCAGTACATTCACATGTGATTTTCGTATTTTACTTCCACCAATTACTTTATCTATAGATGTTTGTATATCATGAACGTTCAGTACGTATGCTGCAGTGCTAAATAAGACACCGGATGCACATCCCATCGCAGCGGAAGTTGGGTAGCACTGAACAAAACCACTAAATTGGATAAGGAATGAAAGTCAGTGAAATTTCAATCAAACTTTCTTGATAATGTATCCATCTTTTTTAGTGAAACTTTTTCCAAAAAATTTGAAAAACATATACTTTTCATTTGAGCACCAGTAGCTCTTATAAGTTCAAGTATGAGTTTAGCTTGAAATTTTAAAATAAAAAATTTTTAAGGTTAAAAAGTACCGTTTAAATGTATATCGGAAATTATCAGGTACTTTTAATTTTTAACGAAAAAAGAATTTCATTTAAATATTGAAGTTCATAGGGGAAATTTTGCATGTATGTTTCAACAATCATACGCATATAGAATTCAGAGTAGTGCAACGTTTTGGAACAACGCACCATCTGTTATTAACGTTTTTTATAGGTTTTTTAAATCCAATGTTAATTTTTTATTTTATCTTAAAAATAAGTAGATAAATTTATATTCAAAAACAAAAACAAACATATTTCATAGGAAGATTTGTGTATATTCCAACTCTATTACTAACCCCAACACTGCTAAAATAAAATAATTTTTTAAATTATATAAATTCAAAATATAATAACCAAATTGTTTCACGAATATGAGAAAAAAAACTTTATTTCTAATAATTTGTGTACATCTATGAATAGGACGTTTTTTGTTTTTTCTTAGATACATACGAAAAGTATATTTAAATGCTATATAAGTTCAATTGATTTTCAAAATACACTTCTTCTTTATGTGCAAAAACACATCTATAATTTATATAGAAGTTCGAAAAATCGAAGAATTAATCATAAATATAGAGTACTATTCATATAGATCTAACAGTTCGAAATAATATCTGAAAAATGTATAAAGCGGAAGAAAATGTACTTCACTTAAATATTATATTAAAAATGAAGTATATTTGATTGATAATGCTAAAAATTCTTTTTCCTATTTTTTCGAATTATGATAATTTTTATTTTTTTCTATAACTTTTTTGAAGAAGCTCATATAGATAGTGCGGTTGAATATTATTTCTAACGTGTATTAAATAATAGAGCATAGGTATAATAAATAATATTTTTGAACCTCAGACGATGTGCCAATAAAAAATATCCATTTTTACTACTGTGAACGTTTCATCTCTTTGAATACAAGAGACTGATCCTGACGATAGTAAAGTAGAGGGACGAAGAATAATCCACACTAAAAAGTTAGGAAAACAATTAATTTCTGGAACATGCAGTTGACAACCCTTTCTTTACTCAATATAGTTGACGAAAAACGATTTGGATTAGCTTCTGAGTTCATTGTAAAATGTGAAAGTTGTGAGAGTACCACTCGAAGTGCTACAGATAAATTGATAAGAATTCACAGTTAAACATATAAAAGAAATACAAAAGTAACTGTAAGTGCTACACATATGTTAAATTGAACTTTATTCAACAAATAATCACATATAAATAAATTTAAAATTAGATACTAAACTCATTGCAATCCAGCAACTATAAGAATTTACATTCAAACCGATTTCCAATTTTTTTTTCTATAAATAACTCTTTTTTTCTATAAATTCTCTCGCTCTCTCTCTCTCTCTCTCGGTATGTCTCGCATATACATGCCTTTCTTTTCGCTCTCGCTGTCAAGCTTTAGTACTCCTGCCTGCCTTCCTTCGGGCGTTTTGTTGCAGGTTACTTGCGTGCGCCCTTATGCAAGTCATCATCTCCATCGTTATCAAAACTGGGAGTGCTGCGCTTGCATTGCTTTTACTGAATTTTGCACTTGTGCAGTGTACAAAATGTAAAGGGACTGGTCTCGTACATGGCGTCAGTAAAATCTAAGCAAACCCGAAAATATATTACCGACTGTTTGGATTGTCGTCGAAACAGCAACACAAGCGCGAACGCGAGTATCAAGATCAAACCAAAGTCGAGCAGCGTGAGCGAAGGCGAGAATGTGAGAGAGAGAGAGAGAGAGAGAGAGAGAGATTGATGAGCGAGCAGGCGCGAGAACATACGCGCGATAGGAGCCGATGCTCCGACTCAAGGATTTTGCCGCCCCTCTACATTACAGCGGTACTATCGGTGGTCTGCACGGAAAATCACTCATCGGCAGCGGCGCAGGTGGGGATGCGTTGGAGAGCGTGCGGCGGGTTTCCGGCGGGTAAGCGCCTGAAATACTTTCGAGCGATGTGCAGCGGGTTGCCGGTGTTGAGGCGCCTGCTACCTTATATACTTCTACGCAGGCAAAGCTTGCGACTCTGTCGGGCGTACCTATACCTTGTGCTGCGAATACTTGCGTATCGTCGAGCACTTTAAATTTAATGAGCCAAACAGCTTCCGACTCTGTCGGGCGTATCTATACCTTGTGCTGCGACTACTTGCGTATCGTCGAGCACTTTAAATTTAATGAGCCAAACGTTTACAATTCGGCTACAGCTCGGGAAAATTTGAGGAAGCAGTCTCTGAATCAGCGTAGATGAAGTCGAACTCACATACACGAGGTTGGTTCTTATGTACGCATCAGTCGTACAAAAGGCACCTTCACAAAAGGTTATGAGAAAAACTATAGTGAGGAGATATTCAAAGTTTCTCGGGTTTCAAAACGACAAAATTTGTACCCATACGAATTAATCGATTTAGAAGGCGAGACAATATATGGATTTTTTTATCCTGAAGAATTAGTGCAAGTCTGTAATAAACGTTGTAACAGAGAATTCTGAATTTAAAATTGAACGTATAATTAAGAGCAAGGGGCGCGGAAATAAGAAAGACGTCTTAGTAAAGTGGTACGGCTATCCTGAAAAGTTTAGCTCTTGGATTAAGGCAAACAAGATTACATCGATCTGAACGTCAGTATGGAAGATGATGATTTTTATCTGGTGCTACCGAGTAACAGTAGTATGTTATACTATCCAGATAATACAACTACTTGTTTTACTACCCATTTATCTCACGAAATCAGATTACAGGGAAGCTGGACTGTTCGATTAACAGAAATTCAAATTCCATACTCAATGCTACAGATACAAGAACATGAGAGTAATTTTTTAATTTCAACGGGGAGTATAGAAGAAAGACCAACGCCACAGGATCCAATAGATCTTAACGATGTCACTTATTATGACTGTTCTTTCCCTCCGGGAGTATATGAGAATATTACACATTTATACATAAATCATAATAGTGAGTTTAATAAGCATTTACTGAGTTGGTATGTCAAAGAACAAAAAAGGTTTCTACACTATCCGTAGAGTGTGCGAGTGTATGAATGCTCATTACGTTCATTTTAATGAGAAAATTACACGAATATTCGGTTTCGAGAAAGAGTCTTACAGAATCACAAATACTATCTCGTTAAACCCATCGCACGGTAAGGAGTCCAAAGGTTGCGCGGACAGACCCGCCTCTCTGGCACGAGCTATAACGGATCAGCTTTACATATATACAGATATATGTCGACCCTATACAGTGGGTGACACCCTAGCAGCACTTCTTCGTATAGTCTGCTTCGACAGTACAAAGTACAGATTAGGGCCTACTATGATAAAATAGTTCTCACCAATCAACTACATACCTCTATTGAATAATACTCTGCAGAATGTTGTTATAGATATAACAGATCAGCATAGGAAATATATATCATTCGAGTACGGAACGTTGACTGTCATACTTTACTTTAAACGTATTCACTAAAAAATTTACCAAAGATTGGTTCATTACATAGCTTATTACACGGATCAGATCGGCGGTGGAGGTATAAGACGAGTGTCTTCGAATTGGCTTATCAGCGTGGACATGATGTAGGCAGTTTTCTCAGTGGTCTTTTTCGCAAAGTACTACCTTATGTTAACAGTGGGGTAAAAGCAGTTGGTAAAGAGGCTATTGAAACGGGTGTACATGTTCTGGACGACATTGGCAACAGTGGTACTACTTTTAAATAGGCTGTAAGCAGACGAGCGCGAGAGTCGGGCGAAAATCTGAAAAGGAAAGCAGTAAAGAAAATTTCAGTAATAATAGAAGGATCAGGATATAAACAAGGCGGTAAAAAACGAAACCGTCAGTCCGTCAAGAACCACATAGCAGTCGAAAACAGCAGGAGAAGAAGCAAAAGAAGAGGCGTACAAACGTCGTAAGTAAGCGAGGGCGTAAAAGGAAGAGCAGCAAGAAAAAACAATCTCTACGTAGTGTAACTGATATTTTTGGGCCTAAATAATAATGGCTGTTCTACACTCAAATTCGTGTGAATACATGAAATCTGAATTATATCTATTCACATTACTACCAACGCAGACATCTTTAGAGTGCTCTCAATTCGTTCCTTTAGAATTCGTAGTACCCGGAGGTGACTAGTATCTAGGTTTTCCGCATACTATGCTCAGTCTCAAAGTATAAATTTGACTAAATGTCGCAACCGACGATGTGGAAAACAGTAAAGTGGCAGGCGTCAACAACTTTTTACACTCAGTATTTAATCAGATCGATGTGTTTTTCAATCAAAAAATTGTTTCTCCACCTAACGCCTATCCGTATAGAGCATATATCGTGACTTCACTCAATTACTCGGTCAATGCTATGGCTTCCCACTTGACAAGTTCGCTCTGGTACCTGGATAACGCGGGCAACATGGAATCTCTACCTGATACTTTCCGCGCTGACGCTAAGGCTAATATAGGATTATTAAACAGACAATATTTTACACTAGGAGGAAAAACTGTTGATATTCTTGGTTATTTACATTGCGATGTATTTAATCAAAATAAATTTTTACTCAATGGTGTCGAGTTGCGGTTGCGTTTAGTTCGAAGTAAGGATGCCTTTTATTTAATGGACAGTACGGATAAAGATAAATTTACTGTACACATCAAAGAAGTATCGCTATTTATTCGCCATGTACGGGTGAGCCCCAGTATGATTTTAGCACATGCTAATGCTATGACAAAAGCTACAGCTGAATATCCAATCAGTCGCGTGGAAGTAAAATCATTTACTATGGATAGCGGTATACATGGTGATACTCTAGATAATGTTATGATTGGACAAGTACCTAAAAGAATCATAATTGGTTTTGTCGATAATAAAACATTTAATGGCAATCGAAGATATAATTCATTCAATTTTGAGAAATACCACATGAATCACCTCTCACTTAACGTGGACGATGTGCAGGTACCCAGTAAACCAATTCAGTCTAAATATGTCGGTCAAAACCCATTGTTCATCGAGGCTCACCACACCCTATTTTCAGGCTGTGGTATACATTTTCTCAATGAGTTGATGAACATCACACGTTCAGACTATAACCTAAGATATTGTCTTTTTGCATTTGATCTGACGCTCGATCTAGCTGCTAATTCGGCTATATATTGGAATCTCGTAAAACATGGTAGTGTTCGTATAAAAGTGAAATTTGATCAGGCTCCCACTTCAACTACAAACTTTATGCTGAGTACGATACCGTTCTCAAAATCGATTCAAGTCGGCGAATCATAACAGACTTTAACGCATGAGTGGGGGAGCCTACAAAAAGAGGCTACAGTGTATAATGCTGTCAGTATTCGTTGAAAAACTTTCAAGAGTAGTCTCAATCATGGATTACGTAATAGATATTTATTCCCATTTTTCCCCATTTTTTCCCAAAAGAAATTGCTATAGTTAATTTAACGACAGAAAGTCTCTTTGACACTGGATTACTAAATCGACACACGAATTTGATGAACTGTCAGAGGAAATAAAACATAGTAATCAGTATACTTCTCATTTTATACATGGTCTACAGTAGTTAGAAGGAGATATTACACTTGAACAAGTACAGATGCAACTGCGGGATATAGCTAAAAGAGCATCGAGAATCTACGCTCGTGGGGCTGATAAAGTAAAATATCTAGAATCTGTCATGGGGCGAGAAATTGTGAACCTGGAAACAATATATTCACCAAGTTATGACGAATTGAGGAGAAAATACAAAAGTTTATTTACTTATATATCACATGGTTCGCGGTTTGGTATTAAAAGGGGTGTATGCAGTTTAAATTAGGCCTACTTATTACGCCGGTGGTTGCGCACGGTGCTTAAACAGATCTCGCGAAACGCAAGAATTAAATCAGAAGGATTTACAGAAAACGGCAGTAATAGACTTTACAAAGACCTAAAGAAACAAAAACAGAAGTAAGCAAACCTCTTTGGAAAAGTTGATTAGAAGAAGAATCACAAGCTATAAATACGTTTTTGGGGTCGCCGAGGTAAATTCTAAAACCGACGACGACGTTGACGCCGACGAGGAGAGTGACGAGAAATATGTGCTAACATAAGAGAGAAAATGAACACTCGTCAAATCATGAAAGCACTCACAAGTATTAAAGCTAAAACGGTCGGTGCGTATGCAGCAGATCGAATCCCTACCTTGCTAGAGCGACCAGCAGGCATCACCGCAAATATCAACGATCACATAAAAAGAGGTTCACATTGGATCGCTATATATATATATATACATTGACAAAAATGGTCACTGAACATATTTCGATAGCTATGGACTCCCCCCAGCATTACCACATTATTTCGATCGTCTCAGAAGAAACTGTGTGCGCGACAACTGGAACTGAATGCAGTGCAGAGCCTGGATTCACAAGTTTGAGGCCAATATTGCATTATGTTTCTTCATTATATGCGCAGGAATCGTAATTTATGCACGTTTTGCAGCAAGTTTTCTAGAGATTCAAGAAAAAACGATAATCTGGTGAAAAAGTTTTATTCAAAGATTGTAAAAAAAATAAAAGTAAACGCCTAAATACATTTGCTAGTGATCGTTCGCTGAGTTCTGGTCTATGTAATCAATCATGTGTGTCAAAAATATATTATACTTATTACATTTATATCCTATGCTTTTTTTTAAATTTATGTAACAAATATTTTTATATTTTGATTAAAACCTGCCTACAGCTCTCCCCTCCATTGTATTTATACACAAGAGTACTCAAAAGTTATTTATAGCTCTGTTATCGTAAAACCATAAAAATAATTCCTCGTAGAAATATTAGTTCTGGAATACATTTTCTTTTACAGCTGCTATTCTAAGATATGTACAGTAATATTGTATAGTAATACAATAGACAGCATTGTAGAGAGAGGGAGAGAGAGAAAATATACTTAATCTGTGAAATGTATAATATTATAATATCAGTCCACGCCTAGACATTTCAAGTAATATTACTGCACGTATGACATAGGATATTGTAGTATAATACAATCTCATACAGTGTGTGTGTGTGCTAAAATATTTTTGTGAATATCCCCTTCTATCAATATACAATAACCGTCATTGTATGAAGAAATATTCATACAAAGGCAAAACGTTAAATACCGCATCGGTTCTATCATGATTAGATATTTTCGTTTCATAAGTTAAGTCGTCGTAGTTAAAACACTCTTGACCCCCCACCACCACTATTACGTACCCCATTCTGAATGAGGGGGGGTTAGAGTTTTGCATTCTATATAAACCTGTTTTGCAACGAACGGCCATCTCAGTTCCATTGCTGAAAAAATGTTAAATAATATAGAACAGAAAATATTTGATATCATAATGCTAGAAATAAGTGGATATTTCTTGCCGCAAGTATATCGCGCTATGGAGACTAACTATTATATGACCCAAAATAATACTGTAAATAAAATGGAAAATCAATAAAATATAATCATTATAATTAAATATATATTCATTTATTTCAATAACTGTACTTACCAAGCTGTCCAATAATCTTTCACACAAGCTTCTTCTTATATATATGTGTGTGTCTATATATATAGTATACGAGGGTGGTCCGATAAGTACTTAGCCTACAAAAGAAAAACGAAAATTTTGGAAAAGTGGCGATTTATTTTTCAATATAGTCTCCTTTTAGTTCGATACACTTGACCCAGCGATGCTCCAACTTCTTTAACTCGTCTGAAAAATACGTTTTCTCGAGGTATGCAAAGTAGGCCTCCTTGGCGGCGATGACCTTCTCATTCGACTGAAATTTCTGCCCGGCGAGTGACTTTTTCAAGTTTGGAAACAAAAAGAAGTCGCACGTGACCAAATCTGGAGAATACGGTGAATGGGGCAGCAGTTCGTAGCCCAATTCGACCAATTTCGCCGTGGCGAGGGCGGTGGTGTGAGCCGGTGCGTTGTCATGGTGGAAGAGCACTTTCTTCTTCGCCAAATGGGGCCGTTTTTTCTGCAATTCGACGTCCAATCGGCCCAATAATTCGGCATAGTACAACCCGATGACCGTTTTGCCCTTCTCCAGGTAGTCGATGTAGATCACACCTTGTGAATCCCAGAAAACGGTGGCCATCACCTTTTCGACCGATAAGACAGTCTTCGCCTACTTCGGAGCACGTTCGCCGGTTGCAGTCCACTGTTTCAACTGTTCCTTGGTCTCTGGTGTGTACCAGTGGGTCTATGTTGACGTCGATGGTCACGAAACGACGCAGAAACTCCTTCGGATTGCGCTTAAACAGCGTCAAACACTGCTCTGAAATGGTCTCTCGGTTGCGCTTGTTGTCCGGAGTGAGCAAACGCGGCACCCATCGCGCCAACAGCTTTCTCATGTCCAAAATTTCATGCAGGATATGACCCACGCGGTCATTTGAGATGCCTACTGTCTCAGCTATCTCGCGGACCTTCAATCGGCGGTCTGCCAATACAAGATCGTGGATTTTTGTCACGTTATCCTCCGTGGTAGCCGTTTTCGGGGCACCTGGGCGTGGCTCATCAAAAAACGACGTGCGACCACGCTGAAAATCGTTAAACCAATTTTTGACGGTCGCCATCGAAGGAGAAGAGTCACGTACACAGAATCCAAGCGCTCTTTGATTTCGCTGCACAATTTCCCTTCCAAAAACAAGAATCAAATCACCGACCGATATTGCTCTTTTTCCATTTTTCTAAAATCCACGGACACACCCGCTTCCACACGCGGTCAAAACAAAACTACGAGTCCGATTCGGCTGAAATTTGGATAGCAGCCGTCTAGGAGAATGTACTCGCAAGAGAAATTGACGATCGTATAGTACATTCTCCTAGATGGCTACTGTCGAAATTTCAGCCGAATCGGACTCGTAGTTTTGTTTTGACCGCGTGTGGAAGCGGGTGTGTCGGCGGATTTTAGAAAAATGGAAAAAGAGCAATATCGGTCGGTGATTCGATTCTTGTTTTTGGAAGGGAAATCGCGCAGCGAAATCTTTCTGACCCATATATATATATATGGGTCAAAAAAATACTTTTTTAAAAAACTGTGCGTACGGGCTCCGGGGATCGGGCTGAAATTTTGAGAACTTATTGGGTATTATAAAAAAATAATCTGTACACAATTTCAGCCATCTATATGCCCTACAAGCGGAGATATTCATATTCAAAGGTCAGAAAAAGATCTATTTTTAGCTGTTTTTTTCCTATTTTCAAGTGCTTGCCAAAATGTCAATTTTTAATCTTTTTGAACGAATTGAAAAAGAATTTGTTCAGTTTTTTAAGAGCTTTGAAATGAGAGGTTATACCACTAGGTTAAGTATCTTTTGTTCTTCCCTGCAATCTCAAACGTTCAAAGTGTTTTTTTCGATTTTTGCTCATTTTCAAAGCACTGTAAAATCATCAATATTTTATCTTTCTTAATAATTCTAGAACTAGATTATTTGTGTCGAGAAGACGAATAAATCTAATTTTTATTTGTAATAATCGACTAAAAATTGACGAAGATACAGCACTTCAAATGTGACCATTTTCGCAAAAATCGTGTTTATTGCCATTTTTAAATGGTTCTAACTTTTTTGTAGCAACTTCTTTTTTACCAAACTTTGAATGAGAATATTGTTTAAGCCTTTTTCAATAGATTGCATGTGGCTCGAGTCCTGATATCGGGCGATTTGTATTATTTTTTTTATTTTTTAATTTCGCGTTTTTTACCGTAGGTGAAGCTCCGTATGCAGCACTTCTACGCTACTTTCGACCAATTAAACTTTACGACTTCCATTTTTTCATAAATTTTTTCGAAA
>UELV01143362.1:0-30174 GCA_900490015.1 Megastigmus stigmatizans | reverse complement strand
AGCCTCAGCCGCAGTTTTCTTCAAATGAAAGCAGAAAATCAACACTTCCCGCAAATGACGAGAATTTGGCTCGAAAACTGACATCTTCGATCGAGAATACACTTTTGATGCAAACACAAATTCACTTATGTGCTGCTATCGTTATGTTGACAGATGTCCAAGCTTACTGTATGAAATTTTTGACCTGCCTATTTCAACCGGCACTTACCGCTGCAGCCATCTATCGAAAAACGGCGGAAGCAAAGTTGTACACCTAATACATATATTGGAGATAGTCTTTGTAATATATTGGCCATACAAATTATTTTTGTGTGGGATATTTTAATATCAAAAACGGATTTTTTTAATACAGACTTTTTTTATCCTGTACACTTAAACCTGACAATTTTGCTTTGATCAATACAAACATAAAAATTAGATCAACTACTGATGAACAACTTTTTTTTACTTTTTCAAAGCCAAGTCCTGTTTCTGTCTAAGCAAAGTGAATATGTACACTATTTCAATATGTTCAATATTCATGTTCTACTCGTGTAGATTTTACGATTGATATACTAGTGGGATATAAAAAGAGCTTTAATCAAGTCAATGAGTCCATTTAGCGATGGAAAAAAACTTAAAAAATACGGTCGCCATTCATAAGTGCGCGAAAAATTCATACACGAATCAAAGTAGAATACGGACGGATATATAGAATCAGACATGTCTTTTAAATATAAGACATATAAATCTATCTCTGCAAATATTTGTTCGTTTCTTGTGTTAAAAATTAGATTTACTTGCTAATTTTGATATCATAAATATATCATAAACATTGATGATTTTTTCAATTTTGTTTTTAAAAATAAAAATATAAATTTTTGAATTTAAGTACATTGAATCTGTAGAACTTTATAAACGCAATAAAAACGTAATAAAATTTATTCTTTAAGAAAAAGAGATCGAAAATTAAGGTTCGCTGCACAACCTTGATATAAAACAGAAAAGTTAATGTAAAATATGACAAAAATGAGAACAAAATAACTTTCTTGCCCATCGAAAATTTGAAATCATTTTTTAAAAATCATAATTTATACTTTTCTATAAAATTGGTAAGTCTTTCGTAGTAGTTTATCTTTCATGAAAAATATTAACTGAGTGTATTGATCATACGATATATTTGAAGTTATTGACCATTCCAGAAACTGTTACAAGCTTTTTAAAATGGTAAAAAATATAGATTAATAAACATACTTATTTTCTGAAAAGTTAATCATTTTTTTAAAAATAAGAAATAAACATTATATTAGCGGTAGTAAGAAAATTATTGTAAAATTGAAAAGCTTTGCCATGTAGAACGAGTCAACTATGGCGAGAGCCGGCTAAAATAGCGTTGATAATAACGTTATTGTATTACTTTATCGTAACCTTTATGTACTCAAAGGCCCATACACGCAAGTTTATGATTTATAAAAAAAAAATATAAATTTCCACGCGACGCAAAATTGTTCATGCGATTAACAAAACGTATTATGCGGTTTTATTACAACTTTCCTATAAGCCGTAACAAATGTTTATTTTGTATTTAACAAAGCTGTCCTTCACGAATTGTGTCGCGGTCGTAAAAAAGGTGCAATGGAGTTGCGTGGAAAAAAGCATGAAAAACTGATTGTTAAAAAACAACACTCGAACTATAAAACTGGTGCGGTTTGCAAAAAAAATAATTCGGAAAGTTAGTGTCATGGAATCCCGTTACTTATATATCTACGTGGGATAACGCATCGGGATATGTTTCAAAATTTTAATAAAAGTTTTTATGAAAATGAAAGAGACTAGTTCGCGGTGAAAATTTTCCGCATTTTTCCGAATATATCTGTTACGGATTTACAAACAAATATTCCAAAGGGAATTAGTATATGTTTTTGTTTTTCGAAAAATACCAATATCTCACCGAGTGAAATCGGGACTACAAAGGCTCAAAGCTCTCTTAAATGGACCGGACAAAACTAAAAGCACAAAGAGCAAAAAGCGCGCTCGGTCATGGAACTGTGAGTAAACAACCAGCTCTAATTTTACACCCGCGCGGATTATTCTTTCGTGCATTTTTTTTTTGCTCCATTCTTGGGGACGATTTGTAATCCCCCCGTCCACTATAAATCCGGCATAAAAATCGCTAAAGGATGATTCTTATAGTTTATTTCGTGACGTATTGATTTTAGCGCGCGCGCGCGCGCGTCCGAGCCAGCCTCTCTCACCCTTAAAGGGATTCGCGCGCGCCAGCTGAGATGCCAGCAAGATATTTATGCATAGCTTTGTGTATGTATGATTTAATATAATCCCTTAAACGATTGGCGATAGAGTCGTATAATACGAAATTTACATCGCCACAGCTGGCAAACTGTTGTGCGCGAGGGGAGGCCGCCCATGCGGAGATATTCAAAAGGAATAAAGCAAGGACAGCGTTTTCGATCTACTCCGGCTTGCCTCTCACAAACTCGATATTCTATCCGAAGCATTATTTTTTCTTTGTCTACCCCTGGAAGAAATTAGAGCAGTCAAACTGGTCTGTCCACCAGTTTACAGCCAGATTCATTCCCAAATATTTAGTCAGAATACAGCGAAAATCTAGCCAGATACTCGGCAAGATTTATGTGTACATATACATTACCTTATTTAAATTGTGTTATAAAATTATATTAAGTAATACAAATATAAAAAAGGCGAGCATACATGCATCAATAACATGATACGTACAGACAGACGACGACATAGTGATCATAACGATATTTGTATACATATATAGGCATAATATATGTATGCAACCTCTACGACGCGATGCGAAACAGCATCGTAGCTCTTAATGCGCAGCGTGTATCTACACCTATATATTGTATCGTCGTCTGCTGATTTGAAATCTAACCGCTTATCAATGCGCTCTATTTGTTCCTCGCAACGCTAAATAGTTGTTAAACTATATACAGTGCCTGGTATTCTGTACATGTATTGTGATTGTGTGAAAAATACATTGTACTATTATAAGTGCAGGCAATTTAAAGTAGATATTTAAAGGCAATTTTATTATCAGTGCAGGCAATTTACAAAAAGTGCATTTACAAAAATAACCTCAAACCGTTGTGTTAATTAGTAGTAGAGTTGTGTTGTAATAATAATCGAAAAGTTAAAAAGAAACAGGAAATACCAGCTGAAAAAGAAAATATTTCTTTGAACTTTAAAATATTTTCAAATATTATTAAAATATTATTAAAATATTATAAATATATACAAATATATTGTAATTTTACGTAAAAAACGTTTCGTAAATAAATAATATCATTAATAAGCTGTTAAAATAATTTTTTATACCATTTCTAAATTAAGTAGTTTCTAGCTAGTTTGTCGACAGAAAAAGTCGTCAGGTGCTGGGATTTCTAGCCAGATATTTTAGCATAAACTCGCTAATGCATTAAAACTGGCTAAATGATGTCTATAAACTCCTGAAAATTTCTACTAGGGACGAAATGTTACAAAGTAATTTTTGGACAAATTTTAATATTAATTTTTACAATATTTCCAAAGGGGCTAAAAATTTTGAATTCGAACAGCCGGAAAACTAACGGATTTTATTTTTATTATGACGAATAACTGTATCAAAAAATAGAATCATGAAAAAACAGATCACGGAGGTTATTAAAGGAAACCGGATATAATGGGGACATAAAACGGAAATAAAAGTTTTTGTTTCATTGAAAAAAGGCATCGATATTAATACTCTTTGGCGTGATACTATCTTTAATAATAGAAATATTCGAAAAATCGATATGTAACTTTTAGGCTAAATTAACGGTTTATAAATAATGCAAGGCAACCTTATTTGAACTAACAAATAAAGAAAACTAAAACTGCTTAATAAGAAAAAAATTCTTATGCGGTAATAACAAAGCGTTTATTACTCTAATAAAATTGGCTTAAGAGCTTTGAGATTACACAAAACCTTGTTTTAGAATTAAAATAAAAAGAATCGAATAGAATCTGTTACAAAAATATAAAATTTTACTAAAACATGTTTTGTGATTTCAATAATGGAAAATTATACTTACACTACTGATTCATAAACAGATTCGATTACGTATTTCACTGCATTTAGATAACGCGGCAAATAAAAAAAGTAAATTCTATATAACTTTACTTACGGCCATTTAATATCAGTTGCGAAATGGACCTTCAAAAGAAATAAATCAAAAACTTACAGTTCTGGACCAACTTAATCCAGTAAATTGATCCACAAAGGTATTTTACGATTATTTCATATACAGATATAAAGCTTTTTAATATAATTGAAACCATTTTGAATTTTTTAACAGCATTGCAAAAATTAGCAAAATTATAGGTATAAGAGTTGAAAGGTCGTATTATCGGCTAATGAAAATTTAAAATTTCCATTATATCGCAAATGAAATATTTCGTATACGTTCAATCTTGAACAATAATTACATACCTATTGATATTAAACTAATAAAATATGCTCGAAATTTAGTCAAATAAATATTCATACAAAATTAAACTAAAATTTTCCTAAAAGCGAGTAAAATGACTCGTTCAAAGCTCATAACTGTTTGCCAGAAAACGAAAGATTTTTCGCTCGTCAAAATTCTAGACATATCTCACATATCTAAAAACCGACGTTTTTTTTCTATCTACAAGCCATCTTTCCCCGAACTCTTCTATCTGACACATTTGTCAAAAAACATCCAATATCATATAATGAAAGCTACAGGGAACTATCGAGCATGATTTATTTTAACATCAAAGCGCCTATGAACGTCTATGAATGACGTTAGTGATACGTCAGAATTGCCTAAATGATACAGAAAATAGTAACTCAAATAAATGGTTATCATTACACGGATAAAAACAGAATCATACTAGATATTTCGCTTTAACTGTATACGTGACAATTTATTTTCATGCATCATAATTTATGTATCCCTATATCGATTTATTATGAAACCAAATAAGTCTTATACCATATATGGCCTTATAATATATATTACGTCAATCACTCAAATGGCCATGAATTGATTTCTCTTAAAATAAAAAATTGCATATCTAACTAGTATATAGGTAGTCACATATTAAAAATTCTTACTCAACAATACATAAGCCATGACTCTTACCATCACACTCTTAGCCGCTGTTCCACTACTAAACTGCTAAGCCAAATCAATATTTTCCTAGCAACTTAAATTCACGCAATACACACAAACAACACTCAAAAGCAAACATCGGGAGACATATGTCGTAAAAAGAGGTTATGTTCGCAATAGCGTTCAAACCTGTACGATTCCTGCCACACCGTATCAATCCCTGCAGGCACTCCCGATCTCAAGCTGAAATGTCTGTTGGGTAGGTGGCTTGGTAACGTACTCGACATCGCTGGAGACTCGTGGCCACCTCGTGGAGCGCTGGAACAACCTGACGATCTACAACGCGAGCGACGTGGACGCGGGCGAGTACACCTGCCACGCGCGCAACATAGCCGGCGTAGCTCTCGACACGGTCACCGTCAGCATACCCCGGGTATTCACGGCGCCTACCCTCTCACAGGCCGACAACTGGCTGCTCTGGCTGAGTTTGGCCGGTGGCGGCACGGTCGCGCTCTGCGTCTCGGCCTCGGCCGTACTGCTGGCCATGTGTCTGTGCGGTGGGGCGAGGAGACGCAGTCGACGGGCCAAGGTCAAGCTGCAGGCCAGCGCGAGCTTCGGCGATCAGGAGAAGAAGCTGCTCGACCTATCCGTCACCACTACCGCCACCACTACCAGTCAGCAGCACTCGCAGGTGAGATATAGGCCAACGGATTCACCGTCCTGTTGTGTCCTTCCTTTTGCTGTATCAGTGACGTCCAAACTTCGGACTATCCAAGTTGTTCGATTAAAAAAGTTCGATTTTCAAGACTTGATTTACCGATGGATTATATATAGACTTGATTGAAGTGACCTGTTTATATCGGCGGAAGAGTTTTATTTTACTTACAAGAATTTAGTACTATTATTCGACTTTAAATTCAATTTAGACCGTTAAATCGCTCTGAACATAAACGGCTTCACCCGTAAAAGGGAGTAAGTGGCTTTGATGCGACACAATCTAAACCATTAAATTCATTATTAAGTTGGACAAACTTTTTTGGGTAAAGAGGAAACAGCCGCGGAAAGTATTTACGAGTAAAAATGCGCTGAAATGTAGTAATTTAGATAATTAGCGCGTTTTGGCACACAGGTCGGCACGTCTTTGCAACTCTACACATTTTAATTCGCTTAAAAAGCATTTCACTGAAAAAGCTAATCCTTTTATTTTTACATGCAGACAGAGTAGCATTGCAGAGCTGCAAAAAAAACACCATTATGAATTGTAACCAATTTCCAACGATGATTTATTTGTGCAAGATAATTCATGGCAAAATATGCCAATAGGAAATTAATTAAAATAGAGAATGAAAACTAGAATGAAAATAGACTATTAAACTTTAATATTTATTTTTTTTTAATATTAACTCTCCACTCTTTTCCAGCATAATCAGAATCAGAACCAGTCAGCAACTCCACCAGCCCCGATCCAGGCCGACATGAACCACTGCCAGCCTGAATTCGAGCTGGAGCTGGAGCCTCACTCGGTACAGGACAACCGAATGGGCGGCCAATCCTCGGCCAGCGTCACAGTCGAACGCCTCAGGCTGCAGCCTGAAATTCAACAGCAACAACTGCAGCAGCAACAACATCAGCAGCATCAGCAGCTGCAACAACAGTCGGTCCTCTGTCCAGTAGCAGTGGCAGCAGCAGCAGCGCGTGGCCTATCGCCAGCCATACCCGCCAACATCTTCATCTCCGTATCTCTAGCATCCCAAGATCATCACCAGCACCAACCTCATCATCAGCAACAGCAGCAACAGCAACAGCAGCAACAACAGCACCAGCACCAGCAGCAGCAGCAAACAGCGGCAGCCGCAGCGGAGTTGCAAAGTCGCGAGGCTTACGAGTCCCACGAGCGCTGTTATCCCGATCTTCTGGACATCGGACTATCGAGTTTCGCGACTCTGCCCAGAAGGAGTCTGACCAGGCGAGGCGAACTCGGCTCGCCATACGACAACATGGGGCCGAGGGTCACCGCCACCGGCAGTTCCACCTTCTCGCTGGTCGAGCAGCCGGAGCCACTGCAGGTCGGGGGACTGGCGCCTGGCATAGCAGCGGCGGCACCGCTCATACAGCCACCACCCGAGTTTGTCTCCCTTTGAGACGAAGCCGAGTCGACGAGCTGCGACGACGAGCCCGATGCTTTTGTTTTGTGGAAGTCGAGGCTGTAGGACAGTAGGAGGTGCGCTCGTTTATCTGGGCTTTTTTTTGTTTAACGGACGATTATTATCGACGTTGACTTTTGTCGTGGTTGACCGCGGTGTGCGCGCTGTAGAGCAGTTTGTGTTGCAGCCGCGGAGGAAGGGATCGAGTGTGAGTAGGATATATATATATAGTGTTAACGAATTACGAGACTGCGAAACATGGGGTATTCGGAGACAGAGATCTGCATCTAGAATATTTCACACTTTTTCAGGCTTTCATATCTTATCGAGCTTTGGTATATTTTAACTTCCTGCCGATAGGCGGCGCGGCGTTTCGCGCAATTAAAATAAGATCCCGCTATTATATGTAAGAATTTATCATGGCTTTAAATGTGAAAGGTATGAAAGGGTGCGAATAATGCAAGAGAAACTACTTACATAAATATATGAAGAAAAAAAAAAGATGAAAATGTAGAAAAATATCAGCGAATTCGGAACGATGTTTTTAGAAACTACTGAAAAACTCATATTTTTGTACGTTTTTCCATAAGTTTTGTATATTATTTCGCACTTTCATGCATTCACATAATAATACATTTCTCATCCTCGATTACATCTTCCACTGTGGACTCGACGAAGCTGAAATGCCGAGTGTCGGTTATCAAAAGTGTCAAATATTTTACGATGCGAATCGCAGTGTTGAGAACGTACCGATATACAATAGACTTTTTAATGTAATTTTTTGATTAGTTGAAGACGCTTAGTTCATCGGAAGAAAGAGTCAAGTGAGAGGTAGTGTTTTTTCGTCGTACACGCGACTATGTTTAATAAGGGCATTTTCCGGCTAACTCTGCTTGTTATCGGTGTAATTTTCTTGCAAATATTGTATACTTATATAGATTATTTGATTGAATCTAATTAGTGTTAAGCAGATGATAGTGAAACTCGTTCAGTGGCCAAATTGTATTGTATATATATATATATAAATATATATATAAATATATAGACAAAAGAATTTCACAGGTAAAAAGCAGGCAAGATACGAATATTTACGGGGAAATGCCTTTACCTGACGATGCAAAGGAAACCTAAATAGTTGCATCGATGATGCGAGGGTTGCTTCATCTGTACTTCCGCGGTTCCACTTTGGACTCGAATATTTTGTTTAATCCAATATAAAGATAAACTAGAATTAATTAATAAACAATCTTAAAGTTAAATGACTGTAATTTAAATAAAAATTAAGAAAAAGATCGAGTTCAAAGAGCGACGGCGAGTCATTTGGAAGAACCAAAATGGGGGATCGGGGTCAACCATGCAAAAGTAAACGCTCGAGAAATTCACTCCGCGAAAATCAAAGAAAAAAAAATGGACTTTATCGCGCGTCGACGAGGAATAACGCAGTTTTACTCGATCGTAGGGCCGCCAACCCCGAGACCTTTATCTCACCTCATCACCTCTCACCCCATCATCACCTTAATCATTTTAAAGAAAACCTTAGTCTCCATTGTCCGATAGCCGCTTATAAATACCATTTTACGATCGGCGAGCCATCGAGCACCCATTAAAAAAAAAACGAAAAAAAAAGAAAACAACGCCATTTGTACATATTTCATTAAACTTCTCTATCCGAATCTCTTTCCAGCGGACGATTGCGTAAGGATAATTATAGCCTAAAATGAAAAAAAAACGAACGGTTAGAATAAAATAAAAAAAATAAATAAATAAAAATAACAAATTATATCTTTCACCGCCTCCTAGCCCTAACTCCTTGTTCCCTGTTTCCTTATAACAATCCAGCGTCAATTCCGGGTTAGTCTCCGACGAACGAACTTGCCAATTTCGTTAACAATTCTGTTTTATAATATAGTACCGGCTTTTAAATAAGTACTGAACAAACCTACTGTAATTTACTTTACCTTCTCATTTCTCAAAAAAATTTTCGATATCTTTTGATAGGAGAGTGATTTTGTGTTTTCAAAAGCAAATATACATGTAGATTGTATAATTTTGCTAAACTCGTAGCAGACGAATCGCGAAACAGTAACGACGGTATAAAAATAGGTTGACTTTCATATCCCCTTTTATAACTTTTTGCATGTGCGGTACGAGACATGGACTATTAATTTTCATATCTTTCTTGTCCTGACGGCGAAGAATTCGAAGGTATTCATAAACAACTTTTTTACGAATACGATCTGCGCCTCGATATACCTTTTGGGAAACTAATGATCGAAGAATGATTCGTCCATTTCCATTTGCACAAGAATTTCAATTATACACTAAAGCAAGAGCGCGCGTTCCTTACAATTTCACGAAAATTATCGGCCTCCTTTCAACGAGGCCCTCTGTCAAATAATTAAATTGATCGAGAAGGCGATATTGACGAGAGTCGAGGCGATAAAAGTAGCCTACATGTTCGTTCGTCGCGACAAAATCCAGCCCACAAAATCCCATTTTTCCCTTTCCTCTCATTATCATATTATATATAGGTTTGTTGAATCTACCTGTGTAAATAAATACTTGTTATATTATATACATATACACACACGCGCGTACGCGTATAATGCAAATATTATACATAATATATATACATATATATGCGTATTTACATACACGTATCAATATATAATGTACGCGTACGCGTGTATAAGTTTTTTCGAAAGGCCAATATTGCGCGCGCACACTTACACACACTTACACCAATCACAAAATATTAACACACATACGACTCGACACGGACGTATATAAAGAAAGAGAATATTGGAAAAATAATAAGAACGACACAAGTTACAATACACAATTTTACAACACGTGTACGTTGGTATTTATTATGAACGCTTTGTCAATTAATACGAAAAAAAAAAGATTGAATTTTAACGCTGTCGTGTTGTAATTTTCTTTCCGAGATCGATGTGTACGTACATTTGAATTTTTCTAGTGCATAGAGACCGCCGCTTTCAACGATCGTAATTGAAGTGAGAGAAACGACGAATAAGCCAGACGAAACAAAATGAATAAAAAAAGGAAACACACACTATTGTAATAATAAATAAAGGGGGGAGGGGGGAGGGTAAGGCACGTGACTATATATTGTTTTGCCGACAAAAGAGAAAAAAAAAAGAGTTCGCGAGTAAGCGCGTCTGGATTGTGACGCGCGGCCCATAGCCGACACTCTATATACTTCGTTTCCACCAAAAAGAAAGAGAATACAAAACAGAAATCAAACAAACAAAGAAAAAAAAAACGAGAGGACAACAACAACAAAAAATTGACTTCCAAGGAAAAGAACGTTCTTTTTTGATAAGATTTCATTTTAAGATGTAATTTTATAAGAAAAAACTTTTCGTTCTGTTTCATAGAACGCGCAACTGTATGTACAATGCAGTTCGTAATAAAAAATGTTATAACATTACAAAACTCTTGCTCACTGTATTTTTGTTTTTATTTTAACCATCATCCGATTAAAGGTACAAACTTATCACGAAGCAAATATTGTTGAACAAAAAAAGGGTATACATAATAATTTACATTGCGCGGCGATTACTCGCCATTCTTATTCTCCATTCAAGTCGCTCATGTCTTGGCCGAATTGTGGCATGAGATTATCCATCGGTGGCGGCTGATCACCACTATGAAAATCTGTAAGACGTGAATCAGTCATTTTAGCTCTTTAGAGAGGATGTTAAGAGGATTTTAAAGAGTGAATTGATCTTTAGCGATTTGGCTTACTTGGCGTTATAAGGAAGAAAGCCCAGGGTGAATTCGATTCTCTTCGTTGAGTTGACAGGTAATTCTCCAGATTTCTCAAGTTTTCTTCCTTTTCTCCAGACACTAAAAAAGGTTCAGTCATTGATTGAATTGACTAAGATTGCGGCTATTTTATAACAGTATCACATATTTTCGGAATAAAAATCGAATAAGTTCATGATACAAAATAAGAATTGGATAGATCGCAAAATTTAATTTTTCTATATATATATTATAAAAATTAATTTCGCTTCTCTTATTAACAAATGAACTCGAATTTAATATGAACTCGCATGCAAAATGTATATCGCGCGCAACATCGAACGAAATATTGAAAATCACAGTAATGTCATTTCTCATAACTTTTACTATCGAATAATCAAGCTGATTTGCCGTGATTTTTCCGCAACTCGATACATCGACACCTCCAATCAGAAATATTTATAATCCACGGCACTGAAAATAGCTTTAAGAATCATGCCGTACGCAGACCCATACACGAACGACATCACGCGATGATTTAATGAACCGAAACATTACTGTAATTACCAATAATAATACATCCAATCTAATGGAAGTGAAAAGAAACAAAAAATAAACATTGGATTGTATTTGCAGTGCAGGCCGGCACATGGACGACACACACAGTTTATTTAAACGAAATTACGAAAACAAATTTACTTTTAATTTGCATTAATCACGCTAAGGTCCGGCCAGCATTGTATGTTTACGCTGTTGGAGCTCGCCAATAAGGTTTTGCCAGATAATTAAAAGGGATCGATGTGCGCCCGATGCTATAGTTCGAAGAGCACACAGATTTGCGCATTCGTGATGCAGTGTGTCGCTATATATATACACCGAATGAAAACTCGATGAAAGTAGTATTTTGCCGATACGCTCGATAATTATGTTTAGCTTATATATATATATACGTATTCCTTCTGTACCGCGGAGCTAAATTCAAAATGCGCGCTTCGATCGATTGAAAAGTCATACTTTCCCGTACCTTATGGGCGATACCGATTGAAAATTCCTCAAGCAAAAAAAAACTCACTGATCTGATTCTTGGAGTCCCGATGTTGGTTGTACAGGGAAATAGCGGTCGAGTGTCCGTAATCGGGATCTGCCTCGAGCCACTCGGCCTCCTCGTGAGCCGCGCGTCCAAGGCTGGGATCGGCCATCAGTAGTGGATCGGATCTGCCGATTCTCGGCTGTTGCACCAGTCCGATGATCCTCTGGGACCTCGGGAAAGACGGATCGACGCGTCTGCCTACACGTGGAAACGGAAATAATAGGAGTCGTCTGCGGCACACTGTCCGCAGATATTTTCAAATCAATCGGTTTGATCGCTTTATATCTCAACGAAACATCCCTGGTAGAAAATTGACGAGTTTGTCCGGTCAACGTGCTAATCACGAATTATATCGTTCAGTTTTGAACTAGCTTTGAATTGTATAGGGTCTAGTTTTCAAGCAAGCCTCAGAACCAGGAATATAATAGTAAAAATTCAATACATTTAAAAAATGTAGCTAAAAACTGGCTAGAAACTCCTTAAAATTTCTACCAGAGATCAGAGGAATAAGAAGCAGCGTTTTAATTCTTATTCAAATTTTCTTGTACTATTATTCATCAACGATTGTGTTTCCTATATCCAGCAAACGTATCAACGGTCCTTTAAAAAGTCATTTTTCGCAATTACTCTGATAAAGCTGCAGTCAAAGCGTTTGCCCGACATTATGTGTAATTGAAGATAACTGGCAGCCTTGGAAAACAGGTCAAAAATAACACATCCCGAATTCGAGCCTAAAAATATTGTTACATCAGCGCGAAATATTCGTCCTTTGAACTGCATCGTCGCGCAGCCAATAAAGTGCATTTTCATCAACTTATCGACCGATTCAAGAAGCTCATTATTTCCGCGGCCAAAAAGCCCTTGATTAATCAGATGGGCGCAGCGCGTGATTAAAGTAATTAATAAACGCAAATGTGGAAGCGAGAGAGAGAGAGAGAGAGAGAGACAGAGAGACAGAGAGTTTGCAGTCGCGCAGCAAAAGCCCTGGCGAGCGCATAATGAAATTGGCCGCTAATAAAATTACGCACAAATAAAGCGAACGCGCGGTGGCGGCTCTACGGTTAATATTTTCACCTTCCAACGTATTTCCCAGAAATATAAATTAATGCGGAAAGGGTTAAATAAAGCCGCGAGAGCAACTATTGCATCCGGCAATAAGTCGCGCGCTTTCACAGTCGTCTACGTCGTCGGCAAAATCAATAAAATTCAATTAGGTGTGATTAACGCAACTGTGGCTTTGTGCGCACGTTGACTCTATGTGAAATCATTGTATAATGCGTTAACGATTACATATCCTGCATTTTTTGTATGATGTCGCGAATGATCGTTTTTCCAGACGCGCGCGTCAGGAAATACCAGAAGCACGTGTCTTAAGGAAGCGACCATAAGCTTATGCGATGATGTGAGCGTTAGGTCTGCCCCATGAGATAAAAGGTGGTAAACGTTGAATTGATTGGTTTTGGTGATCGAGTGGAAGTATATTAATAATGACGTACCTGAAGGTGGCACGCCTGAGGGACAATCGGCTAGCCCGTGGAATTCCTTGTTTTCTTTTTTCAAAACCTTGCCGGTTACACCTGAAACGTCACCCATGATTTAGCATGATCTCCCGCAATGATGCATCGGTACACTTTTATCGAATTTTTCTACCCCTTTCATCGAAATTACCATCAGCTATAAATAATAATTTACTTTACAGTCATTAAGCCCTTTATTTCATTTGTTGTAAAATCAAATGTTTAATTTTCATTGCAGTTTATTATCAGTTTCCGAATTCGGAGAACAGTATATTCTCCTAATGGACTTTTCATTTAACAATCAAATGCTACACTTGTCCAACATGTTAACATCGCGCAGCGAATACTTTGACATTTTATTGCTGGAGTAAATAAGTGATCACAGATGAGAAATTTTCAGTGTAATACAGCAACGTATAGTATGCATATATCAGATCGACGTTTCTGAAAAGGATATCGCGAATGTATATAGAATACCTGTATATTTAACTGGAATTCGTTTGAGATTCCATACAGAATAAACGTGACGAATAAAAATATTTCAAATATATTTTTGAAAAACGAACTCAACTACATGTCTACAATTTTTTAAATTTATTTCTATATAATTTATTTCTATATATAGAAGCACTTTCATACGACACTTCGAGAAAATTAATCACTAGTCGAACTCTGGTATTTAATCGGACAACGACATACACTGTATACGGAATCAAATGAATAAATCCCGAATATCTTTTTTTTTGCGTTCATATTTTTGTTTCCATGCTCTTTCAGATGATGAATCGTCTATCTCCGTTGTCACATCTTTCTTTTGAGCAATGGCGCAATAAAAGTTGATATTAATGCTGTTGGGACGAAAAATGTATACGCGCATATTCCATGGGAGTCGAAGGAAAAAAAAATACCGAATCGGAATTTATATTTGAATGGAAAATATTTCTACATACATAGTCATTGAAAACCATTTTTTTTTGGTAATTTAATCAAAGTTAGATTCTCGAAATATACATAAGCTTGCTTTGACGACTGTCAATGATAGTTTCGATCTGTTATTTTTTAAAACAATAGATAATAAAATTGAATAGATATTCGTGTGAGTAGAAAAAAAATACAACTATTCTATTCATTTTGTAGGGAATTCCAAAATTTAAATTCAATCCTAACTGTTTGCAAACACATTCTTTATTTACTTGTATCAAAATCAATATTTTTAACTTTAATAATTAGTTTAGATAATACAAAAATAGTTTTTTCTCGTCACCGGAAAAAGTAATGTTAAAGAAGTTACCGTCCAAATGTACGCAGAGGAGTACGGACAACAGGCAGAGAAGAAAAAAGCTCTTGTCCATGGCGGTAGGCATACTGGCGAAGCACTAGATCACTGCGACTGACTGTGTCCTCGATCTCGAGACAGGATTCTTATATACCCCCGACGAGCAAAGTTTTCGATACCCCCGAGGGTGCGATTTTATTCATCTCTTGGACCCCCGCTTCGACTCTATTCTAATGCCGACTATACAGTCTTTATAAAGTGTATAATCAAACTTATTTTTAGACCAACGCGCGTATCTTTGTTTTTTTCTTTTTCCAATACTTAAGATTTATTGGATAATAAGTTCCTTTTTTCTGAACTGTGTTACGCGTTGGAAAGCACTTGTAAAGCCGATTTTAAATAAGAACTTGCGAAAGAGTACGTTATTTTAAATTACCTAAATTGTTTGTGAATCAAGACATTAAAATTTTAATTATACTTATACAGATTAGTTAAATATAAATATTGCGCTAAGAGGTGTGTGTTAAAAAAAATTGTTCGAGCATTAAGTAAATATGCCAGTTTCGGTCAGTTCTAACGTCATTCGTAAGATCGCAATTTCGGGGATCGACTAACTTATTTAGGCCTACCCGTATCTCACAACTCGTCAAATGATGGTATTAAAAACATTTCTACTTTGCATGCAAATTTTGTCTTTCTCTATAGGATATTACTAGGGCCAATGCCATTTCATTTGCATATCACTGTAGGATACCAAAACAGTTCATTCAGAATGAAAAGAACGCTACACCTACAGACCTTCCATTCAGTTGCTCAACAAATAGTTCAGAATTCTCAGAATTTGTTAAAATTAACAGCTGAGCTAATCGTTCGCAAATCGTTCGCAAATCGTTCTTGTATATTATTTTTACAGATTGTTTACTTGATCAAATAACGAATAATTTTTGGTATTTCACAATAAACTCTATTTACATTAAATTGTATACAAAGACAAATGTACATGAATGTATTGCTTTCGCAAGCAACAATTGTATTTTGCATAAAATATTGTCTAGGATTCAGTAGTGTCCATGTTGCTATCGAGAATATTGTTCACACTGTATCGATACAAATCCGCATTGACCTTTTTAAGCTTTTCATTTTCTTTAAGAAGTTCTTCATACTTTTTCTTATAATCTTGCAAGTCCTTTGTGCCTGAACTATTTGATTTTGCCTCTGGTGAATCAAATTCTAGTATCCATGATTCATCATCCTTCCTACAATATTCGATAACAGTATCCTTATTAGTTGGATCTGAAACTTTTTGTAAAGGTCGAACTTGTAATCTTGGTTTGAAATTATTATCTGTAAAATTTGCATATGCTGTAGCAAAAAATGCCGAAACAATTGGTGCTTTGTGTTTCAGTGTAAGAATTATTTGACAGCTTGGAATATCCCACAAGTGTACCATTCCATCTGTGGAACCAGATAATAGTGTTATACAGTCAACAGATACTGACAACGATGTAATACTGCCTTCGTGTCCTTTGTACACTAAAATTTTATCATTATCATTTAAAGAAACATGTTGTTCAATCCCTCTAGGTGGATCTCGTAGATTACACTTTATTACTATTCCAGTTGAAGAACCAACAAAAAGGTTATTCTCCACAATGTCCATGCAAACGGTCATGAGAGGGACATCAAATACCAGTGTTAGAAGCAGTAATCCTGCATTTACTTCATATATTCTTGCAGTCCTATCTAATGAAACTGAACACAATCGACCAAAAGCTCCAACTTGACCAAAGTAGAGATCTTTCACAGGTAACGAATGATGAGAAAAGGAACTCAGTGGTTTGGCTTCTTTCTCATTTGCTAGTTGACTCAATGACCAAGCAAAAATCAAGCCATCTTCTGCACCACTTGCTATACAAGATCCATCTTTATTAAATACAAGACAACTTATGGCTTGATAATGTCTAGCAAAGGAATTGAGTAATTTGCCATTGCACGATTGCCAAACATAAATCTTTTCACTGATAGCTGCAGCTATAAATGAACCATTAGGTGTGCAAGCTAATGCTGTCACCCGACCAGGTGTACTAAGCCTTAAATTTGGAACAGGTGTTTGACTGTTCACAGGCCATAGATGAAGAATTGGTTTTGCCACATTCGAGGCAATCAAATAGGAATCACTCAGCAACTGCAATGAATGGTGTCCAAGAGCACCAGCCTGTTTATATGTAGAAAGAAGCGATCCTGTGCAAGGATCCCATGTTGCCGCACTATAATTTTCACTGGAACTGTCACAAGTAACAACAAGCTCATGAGGGCACCTCATTATAAGCCTACAAAATATTAAAATTGTAAAATATTAAACATGATTTATTTTTCTATTAGAAAACAATAAATAAATGAAAATCGAACAAACCTATTTGCCAATTCCTTTTTTATATAAATTTATTTAGTTAGTCTAATCAATTATAACTAATAAAACTTTTAGAACTAGCAAAATAACTTAATTTCATATTAACTATGTAAAATTAATTAAAACCAAATAATTAATGAATTAAATCTCATATTGCTTGATAGCTTTAAAAATAAAAAGAATAAATTAAAATCACAGCGTCTACGACAAAATATCAACCCACGTGGGCATTGCTTGGCGCTTGCACGGCGGACAATGTATATAGGTATATATGTATATACCTACCTATAATACAGGTTAGGTACGCGATCTATACTGCACAGTGCACCATATATGCTACGATCTTTTTCCAGTGCTATCTGAGCAAAGATTGGTTAAAAATGAAGGCTAAAGGAGAAGTAAGTAAAATTTTGAGTCTATGAAATGTAAATATAAATTAAAAACATGAAAATAATTACTTTTTATTTTGTTTGATATATTTTAATTACAGATAGTTTTTATTTTAGCTTTAATTTATAAAGAAATATGCTTGAAGTTTTCAGTTGCCGTTCGACGGGAAGCAATCACATGTAGTTTTTTTTAAATTTAAAATAATTAATTTTAAAAGAACTAATCTTGCGTTTATAATATCACATTCGGTTAACTTTTATAGCAAATGATTAAAAATGCGGAAAAAGCTTTAATTTATATGGTTGTAAACATGTATTGATGACAAATCTATTTCTAACCTCTGCGTATTTAAACAGCAATAGAATGGGTCAAATAACGTAAAATTTTAGTTAATAAGTATAGGTAATATAACAATAAATATTACGAAGAATATTTAACAAATTCATGTTACATATGCTGCATATTTAATGAATGATAACTAATAAAGGTTACTTATATTAAATAATTTGTTTCATTATTTTGCAGTTGAAGGAATATGAAGTTATTGGGCGAAAATTGCCCACAGAGAAGGAAAAGACTACTCCCCTTTACAAAATGAGGATATTTGCACCTGATGCTATTGTTGCCAAGTCAAGGTTTTGGTACTTTTTACGTCAACTCAAAAAATTCAAGAAATCAACTGGTGAAATTGTTTCACTAAAACAGGTAATATATTAATCAATCGAATATATATATATAGTAAATACATAAAAATATATTTTTATGAGTAATGATAGTTTTTAATTTAATTTATTTAATTATTTAATTACTTGCAGATCCCCGAAAAGTCACCCATTAAAATTAAGAATTTTGGTATTTGGTTGAGATATGACTCTCGATCAGGAACACATAACATGTACAGAGAATATAGAGATTTATCTGTAAGTGGTGCAGTTACACAATGTTACCGGGATATGGGAGCACGTCATCGCGCTAGAGCTCACTCTATCCAAATTATTAAGGTAGAAATTGTAAAAGCTGCAAACTGCCGCAGACCACAAGTTAAGCAGTTCCACGATTCAAAAATACGTTTCCCATTACCAAAAAGGATTCAACACCGTAATCGTATGCCTGTATTTAGTGTACGCAAACCAAGAACTTATTTCCTTTAAGTTCATGTATTTTATGTCATACTTTTATATCATATTGGTATACAAGAACTCCAGAATAATAAAATTTTATTAATCTATCTTATTTATGTCATTTTAATTTATTTATATAAAATTACTCATTGCTTGCAAATTTTTTTTTAATAAAATGAAAATTGAATCTTATAAATATTTTTAATTATAGAAACGAGTTAAACAGGTAGCAATAACTAGTCAAAAAATTATAATAAAAGTAGGTATATAAATGTTAGAAGTATCTAAATGTAACAATAAAATAAATTCTGATTTAAACAATATTTATATCATTATAGTATTTATAATCGCTTATTATTAGGTATGTGGTAAAATAATTATTAATTTTTTTTATTTGGACAAGTATTTAATTAACATTTTAAAAATAGAATGACATACTTGCATACTTTTCGCGTATGCTACATGGGGCTCCAAAAGAATCTTAGGTATTATTTAGGCTTCTTTATCTATGTATTATTAAAGTATTTCTATTCTTAAATAATATTTTTATATTTGGTTGATTGATTTGATGTAAATCCACCCATTCGCATTGTTCCAGCATTGGACCACCTTATGGAAATTTAACATTAGCTTTGGCGCTAGTGTTAGTCCTCCCGCCTCCGGGACGACATTCGGTAACAACTATATAGTCTACATGTGAACTGGCGAATCGGTTATTCCAAAATTCGAGTTTCGAGGAATCGAATATGCACTTGCCGTTAAGTTAACCCACTCCGCGCCTTTCTCGAATTTCGATTTTACTAGTTCGTGTCCTGCAGGCCCTACTTTGCCAACAAAGTGCGAAAGCCGCTTCTCAAGTGAGATGCAACTATGTAAAACTTTTCGGGGGATATTCCCTTGAAAGTTCGCCTCGTTTTGGCCGCTTATTCAAACGAAATTTCTAGGGAAAAATCCTATTTTCAAATTGATAATCGGCTCGACAATTCAAAGAGTATTTATCGTAGTGTTAGATTCACATGGGTGACACAACACAGGACGATTTGACCGCATAGCGTCCCTTGAAGTTGTATAGTGTTTGTAGCAGGCACAAGGCGGCGAAATTCCATGTCAAACATTAAGTTGCAGAAGCAAGTTACGGAATAATTTATTTTTAACCGCTTCGCCAGTACTCATATTTTTAGTATGGCGTTACCAGCTAATTACAAACAAGTGGCACTTGCCACTTCCAACATCATTACACCTACAAACCGCAAGTTTCCTTACACTTTTATTAAGAACCAATCACTCATATTATTGAAATTTTAGAACTTATTATTTGTTATTACAGAACGAATACGAGCTTCTGGAGGTAGTGGTGGAAGTTCTGGCTCTAGTGTAAGTTTAATAATTGCAAACTGAATCCGAGGTATTTCAATATATTTAATTATTATTGATCG
The DNA here is from genome assembly GCA_900490015.1 of Megastigmus stigmatizans. Classification (NCBI taxonomy): domain Eukaryota; kingdom Metazoa; phylum Arthropoda; class Insecta; order Hymenoptera; family Megastigmidae; genus Megastigmus; species Megastigmus stigmatizans. The sequence continues at coordinate 9,896 of UELV01143362.1, read as the reverse complement.
CTTTGCAGAAGGACAACCAAAGTCCATTTATACAAACTCCTCATGGACATCCAGGGTTTACACCTCAAAAAGTTGGAAAAAATGCACAGGTAAATTACAGATACATTGTACATGCCCCCTTTTACCTGTACCTTCATATTATTATTTAATTTAAATTGTTTGTGCTTTAGGCTGATTCTCGATTACCAAAGCCACCAAAACCACCAGAGAAACCTCTTATGCCATACATGAGATATAGTAGAAAAGTATGGGACCAAGTAAAAGCACAAAACCCTGAATTAAAGCTATGGGAGATCGGAAAGATTATCGGACAGATGTGGAGGGATTTGCCCGAAGATGAGAAAACTGAATTTGTTGAAGAATATGAAGCTGAAAAAGTATTTTTCATTTCAATCCGTGATTTTCCCAATTTTATAATTTATTATATCATGCTGATATTATTATTTATTTTTGCAGATTGAATATGACAAGAGTTTAAAAACGTATCATAATTCACCAGCGTATTTGGCTTATATTGCAGCCAAAAATAGAGGTAAATCTGGTATGTCAAAGCTTATAATATTAGTGTCCCTTAACTCTAGGTTTTGTCCACAATATGTGTACTTGTTGTGTGAGTTTCTTTCATTAATTTTATTTTGTGCTTTTACCATTATGTTATTTTAGTTTAAGTGTTATACAATATATGTTGTAAAGAGGTAATATTAACCATTTTTTTTTAAATATTTATACATCTTAATATAAGCTTATAATTGTGCTAGAGACCTAAATTCATACTATAGCTCTACAATATCTTATATCTAATGCAGCGTTGTGTGCAGCACAACAAAATACTGATGAGCGAGAAACTCACGAAAGGTCTTCTGGAAGCAGTAAAAGTCAAACTGCTCAGGATCGAAGGATTGATATTTTACCAGCTGAGGATGAAGATGGTAAATATTTTATAACATAAAACATTTTATAACAAGAGGAAAATTCATGCTTAAGTTATTTTATTTATTAATTTTACAGATCAAGATGATGGTTATTCTGTGAAACATGTTGCATATTCTCGATATATACGAAATCATCGTTTAATAAATGAGATTTTTAGTGATACTGTGGTTCCTGATGTGCGTTCGGTTGTAACAACCCAAAGGATGCTGATCTTGAGGAGACAAGTACAGTCACTGACTATGCATCAGGTAAATTTGATGACATTTTGCATAGTATATATTATGTAATTGACATGGTGGTGTAATGATAAAATTTATATTTATATTTAATTTTTATAGAAAAAATTAGAAGCTGAATTGCAGCAAATTGAGGAAAAATTTGAAGCTAAGAAACGAAAATTCATTGAAACTAGTGAAATCTTTCAAGATGAATTAAGAAAAGTGAGTTTCGCTGCAAATGTATAACATTTAATTTTAATTTTAATTAAAAATAATTAACATTTTTTAGCACTGCAAACCAGCAGTTGATGAGGAAGCTTTCAATAAAATGGTTGAGAGGCAATATGAATTATTAAGAAGAGATAGGCTAAGAGTTTCTGAAGAAAATCGTACAGATGGTCCACCATCTTCTGAATCAACACCAAATTCAACACCCACACCCACGCCTGCACCTATGAATGAAGAAACATCTTCAGAAGTATGAATTTTGAATTAATATTATTTCTAAATTTTTTCAAGTAATTGATTTTTAACAAAGTATAAATAATTATAGGCACCAGATGAACCTACAGATAAAAAAATGGACGTCGATAAGCCGATAGATTCTAAGAAAGGAACTCCATCTCCACCTTATATTGAAGCCAAACCAGATACCCCTCTGCAGAATCATTCTAGCCCTGGTGGGCCAAGTACGCCTGGGCCAAATTATCCACCAATAAATAATCAGCATCAATTGCAAGGACCTCCACAAGGATCACAGCATATGCCTTGTCATCCACCTATGGGTCAAGGTATAAAGAAATATTTTCAATGTGTGAAACCTATGATAGGTCAATCAGCAGAACTATAAAAAGCACCTCTATAAAGTATTACATGTGCTTTGTTTACAATCACGTGTAATCTCCGACGCTGGTGAACACGGAATTGGAGCACAAATAGGGCAAAATTTAAAGACATAAAAAACATATCAAAGTGTATTGAAAACATATGCTTATAAAATTATTTATTTTTCACAGGTCTTGCTGGCCAGCAGCAAGTTCCCCCTCAGCAGCAACTTCCACCTCATCAACCACAATTGCCACCAGGTACATACTATTCATAGTGTTATGAGGCACCTGAATGATTATGACAAACATATTATGTTTAATCTTTTTTTGAAACTCTCCATTCAAAATTAAAATTAATTTCAGGACCTATGAATCAACAACAGCAACAACAAATACCTACAGTACAGCAACAGATGCCTTCACCTCAACAACAAATTTCTCAACAGCCGCAAGTACCATCTCCGCAAACTGCTGCTCAACAACAAATGCCTGCTCAACCTCCACCACCTAGGCCTCAACCGCAAATGCCACCAGGTAAACATTATTTAGATTGAATTGGGTGATTAATTTTCATAGTCAACAACATAATCGTTATTTGCTTAGTTTGTCTGTACAGATAATAAGATATGAATATTTTATATTATATTAATTAAATTATTCTTTGTGTTTTAGGTCCTCCTACTCAACAGCAATTACCTGTTCAGCAACAAATGCCCCTAGAACAGCAACCGATACATCCTCCACAACAACAGCCACCAATGCAAGGTATAAAAACAACGTCTTGATTACTATTACTGAATTTGAGAGACTTGTATGTTATTTATTTACTTATTTAATTAATTATGAAAACAGACCAAAGGTCTAAATTCAATATCTATTGTGGTATAAAAAATATATAAATTATACTAATAAAATTGAGTTTAAATTCTAATACCTACATGCTTAGCTATCTTTGATAAAAACCAGAATTGAAAAAATTCAAAAAATAAAGTTTACTCTATTTAACATAAAGTCTCCTTTTTGCATATTACTTACTTATAATTATAATAAAAACAATTTCATTTTTACAGAATCTCCCAGTCCTCAACAGCAAATTCCTGGTCCCCATCAGCAAATTTCAGCAGCAGGTAAAAAAATTGTTTGCATTCCACTTATATAAAAAACGGTTATTATTTACTATTTTTTAATCTAACTTATTCTAATTTAATATTTAGGTCCACCTAATCAACAACCAATGCCACCACAGCAGCCGCCCCAAATGCCACCTCAACCACCACAACTTATTTCGCCTCACCAACAGCAAATGCCTTCACCACAGCAACAAATCACTCCCCAGCAAATGCAAGCACAACAACAAATGCCACAACCGCAAATGCCACATCAGCAGTCACAACCACCAATGACAGGTTTGTTTAAATTGTTAATGAAAAATTTTAATTAATCACGGTACAAAAACAATGGAACAATTGTCTACATGGTTTACATTTCTCAGGGTCTCCTTATCAGCAGCATCAACTATCCCAACACCAATCTCAAATACCGCAAGGTATTCAGCCAATACTGCTTATAGATGTTATATGGATAATATAAGCTTCTAGTTTTTTGGAATTTTTAAAATATTATGTTTATTATTCATGCACAAGTATACAGGGTATCCCAAAAAGGTCGGAAAACTTTCTGGTTATGTTGCAAACGATTGACTATTTTGACAAATGGCAAATACAAAAGTTTCTCGGTTTGGATTGAGGTATCCATCGGTGACCTTGAAAATGACCTGAAGGTCGAACTTTAGAAGTCATTTCAAAGTCAACTTTGTTTTTTTAATGGGGGTTAAAAATAGCGGTTATTATTTGAAAAAAAAAAGTTGAGCATGAAAAGTCCAAAATTTAACACTCAAGTCATTTTTCAAGGTCACTGCTGGATACCTTTGTTCAAACTGAGAAACTTTTGCATTTATCAATTTTCGAGATAATCGAAAATTCTCATCTTTTTAGGACACCTTGAACACAGTGAAAAATGAAAAATGTTGCATGTTATAAATGTTGTTGTCTTCTAAAGTTCAGTATCCTTACTATATATTAATTCATCTGCCTTTGATTACAGGTGGCCCAGGTCCACAATTACCACCTCAACAACAGCCACTACCATCACAACAGCAGCAAATTTCGGCTCAACAACAGCTTTCCGCGCAGCAACAGCAGATGTCTGCTCAGCAGCAACAAATGTCAGCTCAGCAACAACTGTCTAATCAACAGCAGCAGCAATTGTCAGCTCAGCAACAGCAGTTGTCTGTTCAGCAACAGCAATTGTCTGCTCAGCAGCAGCAATTGTCTGCTCAGCAGCAGCAGCAACACCAACAGCAGCAACTCCAGCAGCAGCAGCAACAACAGCAAATGTCAGCGCAACCACAACCACCATTGACACCGCAACAACAGCAGCATTTATCTTCTCAGCAACAACAGCAGCTATCATCTCAGCAACAACAACAGTTATCATCTCAACAACAACAGCAATTGTCCAGTCAGCAACAGCAGCAGTTATCTGCTCAGCAACAAGGCCCCCCTCAGCAGCAACAGGGCCCTCCTCAACAACAACAGGGCCCCCCTCAACAGCAACAGGGCCCTCTTCAACAGCAGCAGGGCCCCCTACAACAGCAACAGGGCCCCCTTCAACAACAACAAATGCAAGCCCAACAGTCACAAATGCCTTCAGGTTAATAACAATTTACGATAAAAAGTAGTAATTCTACCCTTGCAGAATGAGTAAGTTAATTTAATCCTGCATATTTTCAAATATTTCTAGGACCTAACCAACAGCCACTACCATCGCAACAGCAGCAAGGTCCACAGCAACAAATTCCAACAGGTAAATATATAAATATTTAATGTTCATAATTCTTTTAACAATATCTTTATTATATTTCAATTTATTGTATAATAAAGATTATATTATTATACTATGCAATTATACAAGTATTAATTTTTGTATCTTTTAAGGCCAATCTAGTCAACAACAAGCTATGTCTTCTCAACAACAGCAGCAACAGCAGCAACAACAGCCTCAACAGCAATTACCACCCCAACAACAGCAACAAATAACCTCACAACAACAGATGCCTCCTCAGCAACAACAGTTGCCGCCACAACAGCAACAAATGCCACCTCAACAGCAATTACTGTCTGCTCAGCAGCAAATGTCAGCAGGTAATATAATTTAAGCTACATTCATTTTTTTTTAATAGATTAATCAACCTTGTAAATAAGATATCTGAAAGTTTAAACACTAGTTAAAAAATATAAATGTAATAAGAATATATGTATTTATTTAGGTTCACCATATCCACAACAGCAAGTACCGCCTCACCAGCAACAAATTTCTCCAGGTTAGGAATAATTTATAATAATCTGCTTACTTGCAAATATAGTTCGACAAAATAATTGAATAATGTGTTATAAAATGATGCTCTAGTGGGTCCACCTCAGCCCGGAAAGCCGCCACAAGTGCCGTCAACGACAGCAGCAGCAGCAGTAGCAGCGGCTGCCGTGGCAGCGGCGAATGCTGTAGCCAACCAACTGCCCACACACCAACCACCCGCCGGAATGTTACCTGGCCACGTACTACCACCGCACCAAGGACCACAAAATCCACCAGTTCATCCTCCACCGGGTGGTCCACCCAATCCGCACGCTCCACCACCTGGAATGATACCCGCAGGTCAGGGATATCCTCAGCAATACCAACCACCAGGCAGTCAACAAGCTCAAAATGTACCCCTGCCACCGCGGCCGCCTCATCCCTCATACGGCTATCCTCAACAGCAGTATCACCAGCCCTACGCTCAATACTCGCATCCGTATTATCATCAACCATACTCGCAGTATCCACCTCACGCGATGGGTCGACCACATCAACACGGTTCACATAGTCCTCACGGACCGCACAGTCCGCACTATCATCCGCAGAGCCCTCACGGCGAGGTTGGGCCTGGCAATAATCCTTCCATGAACACTGGTGGCGCGAGCAACAGCTCGGAGCAGCCGGGAAGTGGAGCCTCCTCGTATCCGCCGACGTCGGTGCATGATGAAAGTGAACGGTCTTCAGCTTCCGAGAGTCAGGATGCTCAGGCGGATGGGAAATCGGGCTCCGCTTGAACTCTGAAATGATAGTTCTCTCCGAATTTATTTTTCTGTTTTCTTTCATGCGATTGTATATGGACGTTAATTTTGAAAGGCTAACTTGACTTACGATCGCCCAGGTATCAATTTTATTTAACTAGGTGTAATTGTAAAGTAAAACCAAGCTTGTGGAAAAGATTTTCGATGTATGACGAAACAAAAATAATAATGATGATCGAGGTGTAGACTTGTGAGATGTGTGTATCGTTCAGAACGAGTAATCCGTGCGTCTTTTTTGCAGCTGGAAACACTTGTTCCCATGATTTTATTTCTATATATGATTAAATATAAATTTGATATACATAAACTGTTAGAAAGATTATAGTTTTAAGTACATTTGACGATTTTACAAGTCTTTAATTTTTATTGATATATATTATGTAAAATAAAGGGGGGAGCAATTTGACGATTGTTGACCCGAGGTTTCAATAAATAAACATCAAGTTTTAAAATTGAAAATTTTATTTAATCTTAACTTTATTAGCGTAAAATAGTATGTACAATTATTTCACAGCTTTCATTTGCCACAAACCGTCATTAAGGTAATGATAATTTTCTATTCCCACGCCTTTATTAACTTTCGCACTGAAAAAGAATTATAATAAAATTAATTGCATTACTTTCATTTTTCTTCAAAATAGAAAAAATATTTGACTTACATATCTTCTGTTGATAAGGTTGTTATTCCAACTGCTAGGGCATGTTGCTTTCCTTCTGCCATCACAGCCTTTTATTTATTGTTAAGAAAAACTATTTTTTAAATATAAAAATTAGAAATAAATTAAGGTGGTGATCCACCAACTTTCAGTTAAATCAGTGACTATTCAATAAAAATTGAAGTTACCGATTGAACTCTAGTTGAATGCATTGATTGATACAGGCCCACAATTCAAAGAAAATGGTCTGAACTCGAAACAAGACACATTCTTCTTACGTATTTTTAAGTGCTTATTCTAATTCTAAAGTGAATATAGGAGGTTTCCCAGGCCAATTTTTTGATATCTTAAATTACGAAGTTAAAAATTTTTTTCATTATTTTGGTAAGTGGCATTAAGAAGTACTCAACAAACTCTTGAAAATCTATTTTTTTTTATCGCCGAGACGTGCCAATTTTAAATTTACAAAACGTATTTCAAGAGCAAATAAATTGAACAAAACAAAATCATAGCTTATATGCTTGTGAACTTTAAATTTGCATACCTATCTCAAAGTCGAAACATTGTCTGGAAGTGATTAAAAATTGATTTTGAAGAGTTTGTTGAATACTTCATAATGCCAATTACCAAATTAATGAAAAAAAATTTTTAACTTTGTAATTTAAGATATCTGGAAATTCTTGTAATATAAGATATCTCAAAATTGGACTGGGACACCTCCTATTTTTACTTTAAATTTGGAATTACCACCTCAAAATATGTAAGAAAACATGTGTCTTTTTTCAAATTCAGACCCTGTTTTTCTTTTGTGGATCTGTGTAATTAAAGTATTATTTATAATTGAATATCAAGTCTGTTGTATTACTAAAAAGAAGTAATTTAGTAGTACAAACAAGCTTTATGTGAATAATGTTCATAATAAAGGATACAACTACAGTTCCCTTTGGAACTTCTGTCATTCGAGCTCCTTTTGACGTTAATCCAGGACACATTATATTTGCACCACTGAGAACAAACTTAATAGCTCCTTTATCTACTTGTTGCAGAGGAAGAAAAAATGGATCTGCAATAAAAATTGTAAAAATCAATCAAGGTTTGTAATTATTTTATACTAATTGATTAAATGTAAATTTTGCTACTAATTAGTCAATAAAAAAATTGCAGTAATTTTCTCTTACATTTGTGAAGAAGTTTTAAAGTTGGCATCCAAGGACCTTCTCGCTGTCTAAAAAACAGTAATTCTCCTGCACTATTCACCATGATTTCAATATGATCATGACTGTAATAAGAAAGTAATTAAAATCTAATTACAAGAATGATTTAAAATAAAATATGTCAACTGCTTACCATTTTACAAGCCTAAAAGAATCTTTTTTAGGAATTATTTGGTCAATATACTTATCCAAAAATGAATAGGAATCTAACAGCTTTGATCGAATTCCCTTCTGTACGGAAGACTTCAATTGTTGCACACTGGATACACTATCTTTTTCATCAAATCTACAAATTTAATAAAATATACTAAAATATTTATCCTAAATATTGGTTATAATTTTTAGAGTATTAAAAAATTTTAAATTACTTTTTAAACATTATGATAAATTCTTGCGAGTCGCTTAACTTTTAATTAAAAATACTAAGGTTACAAATTGTTAAAAATTTGTTAAAAAACTACGTAACATTTGACTAGTTGAACAATAAGTTAATTTAGAATCTAAATAGGTTATGTTTGTGACGCTGTCGGCTGATTTTCTCCCTGCATTCAACACTCACCGCCACAAGCCACAACAATTACTCCACCTGGTACAGGCTAGGGTAAGTGCCTAACTGCCTAAGTGGGAGTACCAATGAATATACATGCTTATAGAAGGCTCTTTTCCATGTTAAGCCGGGGGAGTGATGGGACAAAACTCTGGGGGACGGGGGACCGAGTGATAGTTCTGTCCCCCAAACACTTGGCGGTGCCACTGATATGAATCCCATTCATATATATAGATATACTTATATATGCTCTGGATAATAAATATAAAAATGATTTTATTTTATCTGTAATAAAATAAAATCTATTTAGCATTTATTTTATGCCATATACATTAAAAAAAATTTTCACAAGTTTCAATATAACCTAACACCAATTATAGTGACAAATTATAATAATATATCATGTTTTTTTTATTATTTGATCAAAATTATAATTGATGATATAAGTATACTACCGAAGTTAACAGGCAGGTATAATATATGAGGTAGGTATTCGTCATAAATTATTTTATTTAAAGTAATAACTTATTCAAATGTATATTGAATTACACAAAATAGACGCGTTTACTTTGTATGTCTATATTGTTTAGTAGGGTATCCTGATCATCAGGTACTTGATTTCCATTCCCTATATATAAATTTGAACTAATTTTGCGTCTGTGGGGTCGATAAACGGGTACCAGTTTCAACTAATAAGAGTGGGTTAAGGCGTTGTTCCTATACATTATTTTAGTTTTTTGCAGTGCTCGGGTTCGAATCTCGACCATGTCAATTTTTTTTTCATAAAGCTCATTATACTATATCGTCTAGAATAATACATTTTTTCGTATTCAACTTTATAAATGTAGCAGAATAAATTAATTCAACTATTAAATAATTTTTATTTATATTATAATTAATGTTAATCAGTTTTTTTTAACATAAATAATTATTTAATATAATATTTGCAAGAATTTATACTAGTTTATAATACTTTAATTGCTACACTTGAATGCTAGTTTATATTTGAACTCCAATTTATACTTTGCTATAAATAATGTGAATCCTTCATTTCATTTATTTTGTATCTATAGTTGAATCAAAAATATAAAAATCAGGGAACTACTTATTAACATTAAAATGTTCAGCTCGAAAGCAAAAAAATTCATGAGCAAGAAATCTGCAAAAGGTAGCATAGCGTGAGAATAAAATACATACTTTCTTCAGTTAATCCAATTACAATAATAATATAATCTATTCACATTATTTATAGCAAAGTATAAACTGGAGTTCAAGTATAAACTAGCATTCAAGTGTAGCAATTAAAGTATAAACTAGTATAAATTC
>UELV01143229.1:0-13740 GCA_900490015.1 Megastigmus stigmatizans | reverse complement strand
GGGTTAGGGGGCTGAAAATTTGGCTGTGGAAGTTTTTTTTCAACCCCTATCGAATGGTGTATGATACATGCGTATTTTAAGAGGGGGCAATTTCACCATAGTAACCCGGCTATAGCCTTTGTTGTTTTTAATATGTATTTCAAGAATATATAATCGTCAATACCGTTTTCTAAAAAACAAAAATTTGTTTTTCCTATAATATAACAAGAAATCCGTGAAAATCGTAAAATCGTAGAAAATCGCATAATTGGCTATCTTTTAAGATCCACAGAATTTTTATTTGTCACTCTATTATGATCTATATAGCGTTTTTTATTACATTGTTACCTATATAATACATAAATCATGTTGGTATAGCGTTAGGAAATACTTCAAAAATTTATGTTTGGCCAGGTTTTTGGCAAATTCGACCACTGTGTGTCTGAGAGAAACGCCAAACTAGGGAAACTTACTTTTTGAATACCCCTCGTATAACTGCATGTACAATTAATTACATAACTAATAAATTTTCTCAAAATATTGAAATTATATTGATTTTTGAAAATACAGTAAAAAATGATAAATGTCCTCTGCGTTACTGTGCTTTAATGATAATATATATACGTTTAATTTATTAAATTCACAAGGTTCCGTCTAATGTAAAATGACAGTAGTGTTAAAATGAAAACACCTTTCAATTGTAATTATTTTTAGAATTTATCTCATAAAAATGTAATTACATTTGGGGAAGTAAAACATTTACTAAAATTTTAAATAATTCGATTAAAAATTAACTATTAATGCACTTTGGAATTTACTCATTAATGTATAAGGTTTATAAAAAAAAAATCAGTCTAAAGGTGGTTTCTGTGAATGTCTAAATCGCGTGGATGGAGGATACTACTAGGCCTGCGCGACAATTCCCCTTTTGCCACTTTTGGTGCGCGTTCCCTTTCTCCAACGAAGAGGCCACGCACGTGAATGATGCGACGGCTGAGGTAAGGGGGCGACAGCTAGATGCGCATGGTTCACATACACACCGCGAGGTGCGCCGTGGTCGAATTCGCTACGCTTTTTTAACACGGCACTGGCAATCTCTTACTAATCTCTGTTTATACATGTGTCGTCTTTATTCCTTATAATCTGTTCCGTGTTCCGCATCTATACAAAGCATGGTTAATTTAAATATAAATTACAATGGCTGATTCTAGGTATCTTATATGCGTATTATACGTATAGGTGCATATAATCTTTCATGTGGTTGACATTTTGACAGCTAGTTTGAGGTTAACACACATAGGTATAAATATTTACCTTTTTTTAATCAAACTGCAATTTTAATCGTAGATCAATCGTGAGTTCGTGAGTTGGTGAGTGAATAAGTAGATAAACCTTGATCTATTTATTTATAAAAAATAGTTCTAACCAAAATAACTATAAAAGTTTTAATAACTTTGTGTGGAAACTTCTTCCTAAAACTTCTTTTAGTTGATTGAATATTTTAAAAATAGGTTTAATAATTCCAGTTACAATATATTATGATGGAAGAACCAGTTTTATGAAAGTTTTCGGAATCATGCCCGGACACTCTTTCATTCGTTGAGTGCAAACCAGTGATGATAAAAGTTCATGCTGTGCGGAAGATGCTTTCCAATTCTTTGGAGGCAAGAAGAGCAAGGAAACTGACTCAAGAACATTTGCTCCCAGTTACAACGAGTCAAGGCTGACCAAAATGGTTTTGGACAGATTTTCCACAAAATGTTGAAAAGACAAAGTTTCAAGAGAAAAATAGATGTCACTTTTGTAAAAACTGGTCTGCTGCTATCGACAACTGCTTGTAGAAGTATGTTTTTATGGTGGAATTCATGTAAACTGTTCAGAGCTATAGCCCGCAGGCATTTACATCAAGAGTTTCTACGAATTGGATATAAAATTCAGCTCACTTGAAGACGCGTTAGCTTATTTTAAAAACAGACACGACAGCGAAATAAACAGCGACAAACTTGAAGACGGCTCTAAAAAGATAGTAGATTCAATTATAAAGGTATTAAAAAACGACGTAAATCCAGACGATATTATTGAGTGTTGCGGAGACAAATATTTAATAAATGCGATTGGTGAATTAATTAGTCAAAAAATAAATCCAAAATCAATAATAGAGAATATATTTGGGAAAAACAGGACAGAAAGAATCGTGAGTTTAAAATAAATAAAATTCGCTCCTGAAATAACGGAAGATAGGACAAAATATGTATCATTTGAAGGAACGCCGCGACACGGAGGAATAAACACAATGCCCACCACTTCGGCAGGAATAAATTTACAAAACGCAGCTGCATTCAGCACGCCCCTAAATTCGGGAACACTTACATTGCCGAGACTATCGACATTTCACTCGCGATCAGTAAATTCGACTCTTGTTCAAGTAAGACCGCTTTCAATAAAAGACTCTCTAGAAATAATTCCCAAATACAATGGAGTAAATATACCGTTGAGTCAGTTTTTAGACGGATGTAGGGAAGCGTGTAACATAATTAACGACCAACATGAGCCCGATTTAGCTAGGTTAATTAAATTACGATTATTTGGGGAAGCTTCAAAAAGCGCGTCAAAAAGAATATTTACGTCAATAGAAGAAATTGGAAGATTTTTTTATAGTATTTTCGGTTCGGCAAAAACATTACATGAATTGCACGGAGACTTATCTAAAATTAAACAGAAAAGGAACGAGAGCGTAGTAGTTTTTTCAAATAGCGTGAAGACCATAGGGCAGGAAATTTCAGAAGCTGCGAAAAGAGAAGGGAGAAACCCAGGGAGTCACTACAGACAATTAGAAGAGGATTTAGTAAAAATTTTTATAAGAGGTCTGCACTGGGTAATTAAAGCGCGGTTAGGTACAGTACAAATTTTAGTCGATGCAACAGCAGAAGCAGTCGAAATTGAAAGAGATTTTGCGTGCTAGGAACCGGAAGAATTAAATGACACCGTAAAAATTATAACGGAAAATAAAAATCAGCAGCAAATCGCTAAAGTCCATTTTATAGAAGATACACTGAAAGAAGTGTGTCAAATATGTACAAAACCGGGCCATACAGCACTCAAGTACTGGAGAAACGGGCGGTATGCTAGCAATGCGAACGAGCAAGGCCCACTTAGAGGCGCATGGGCGGCGCCTAGAGATGCGCAGCGACCGACTCAATGGCCGCGCTACGGAACGCCCGCGCCGAGAGAACAGAATAACCAATACGTACATAGACAAAATGCTACGTTCCCTAGAAACGAAAAACAAAATTCGAACCGGTAATATGCAAGTATTGCAAGAAGGTAGGGCATATACTGGAGGAATGTAGAAAAAAAAGTCCCCGTCTACAGGGCGTAAGAGGGGAGACCAGTTATGGATCACGCCTAAAAAACGAGCAGGCACAGGAATCATCATCAAAAGAAATGTTCATTTAAGTAAAAATATTAAATCGCCAATAATTCCATTAAAAAATCCAATAAATAATAAACAAATGTTGTTACTCCTCGACTCAGGCGCATGGCCAAATTTATTAAAAATAAATAATTTAGGTAATGTTGTAACAATAAATCAAAACGAAATTCTAGAATTACAAGGGATCACAAATAACAGCATATTTACGCTCGATTATCAAATTTCTTAATTACCAAATTTCTTAATAGAATTTCATATTCTGGAAAATAATTTTCCGATTAAAAAAGAGGGATTATTAGGCAGCGATTTCTTTGCTCAACGAGGAGCGGAAATAGACTACCTAAACAGAAATCTAGTAGTCGGAGCACAAGAAATTTCGTTTGTAGAAGATAAAGAACGAGCAGAAGTGCGCTGTTTAAAAGCTGTAAACGACGCAGCTGGAAACTTTGAGAACGCACCCGCAATTCAGGAACAAAGGAGCCATAAAAGTGAGGAAAGGGGTCAAGTGTTCGAAAAAAGGGAAAGAAATATAAACACCGAGTATTATAACTCCAAAACAAAATCGGAAAGAAATTTTCAAAATCAGTCAAAATTGGACTCTGAAATGGGTTCAGTAGAAAAATCAAATTCTGAAATGGGTTCAAAAGGAAAAGCAAATTCGGAAAAGAATTTAGATTTCCAAAAACAGTCAAAATCGAATTCTGAAATGGATTCAAAAAACAAAACGAACTTAAATTCGGACGCGAATACGGTTTCAGAACCAAACTCTAAACCAAATTCTAAATCAAACTCTAAATCAAATTCTAAATCAAATTCGCATATAAATTCAAGTTCTAAATCAAAGTCAAATTCGGATATAATTCCAAGTACTAAATCGAAATCAAATTCGGATTTAGATCCAAGTTCTAAATCAAAATCAAATTCTTCAATCTCCAATCCTGTATTAATTACTAATTACCTTACGAATTCGAATTCTAATACTAGACTGAATACGAACTCGGATTGTAATATAAGTACTAATATGGAAGCAAATTCAAATTCAAAATCTAAATCAAAATCTCACTCGAGTAAATAAATTACAAAGCAGGAATTAAAAGAAAATTCTACGCAAATTCCTAAATCTAAAAACGATGTAATAAAAAAAGAATTAAAAGAAAATTCTACGCAAATTTCAAAATCTAAAAACGATTTTATAAAACAAGAATTAAAAGAAATTTCTAAGCAAATTCCTAAATCTAAAAACGATAGTATAAAGCAAGAATTAAAAGGAAATTCTTAGCAAATTCCTAAATCTAAAAATGATATTAATAAACAAGATTTAAAAGAAAACTCTAAGCAAGTTCCAAAACTTAAGTCCGAAAATAATATTATAAAACAAGAATTAGATTCTAATTCTAAGCTTTAACTCTGAAAGTAGAGTTATAAATGAAAGCCCCGCAAACACGCAGAGTAATACGAATCTCTGCTATAAAGCATCAAAATCCGCCTTGAATAATTTTTCCGAGAAAGGGGGGAAGGAATGCAATAATATGGAAAATCCAATATCACAATTTAAATCAAAAGTAAAAATTAGTAAGAACAAACAAGGAGAAATGTGTGAAGAAGAAACTCTGTTTGAAGAAATGTGCTTATTACAAGAACTCTTCAGCGAAGGAATAAAAAATAACGGAGTGTTATACGGGAATGCAAAAGATATGGAAATATTAATGTCGTGCCTAAAATTTTGAAAAACGAATTATGTGTACACATAGCAGGGGAAGCATGCCAGGCACTGCATACACTGAAACTCTACATTGAATTAGATTTTTTTATCTAGTGAAACTAGCATCTAAAATCGGCAACGACCAACCAGTCGCATACGTTTCAAGAATATTAACGGATGTAGAAAAACGCTGGGATACGTTCAATAAAGAAGGACTGGCACTGGTCTACTGCATTAAACATTTTAGAGCATATTTTTTTGGGAGACGATTCTTTCTCATAACCGACCATAGGCCGCTTGTCTGGCTACAAACACACAAAGATCCCAACTCGCGTGCAATGCGATGGCGGCTGCTGCTTGCAGAAACGATTTCGAAATCATATACAGACCGGTGCGTCTAAACGTGGCAGATGCTCTATTTAGAAACCTAGTGGAGAGAGTTTTGACGATCACTGAAGAAACGAGCATACACGAGAAAGAGGAGGCAAGAAACCTCCAGCCAGATGCAGGTATGATCACTCGAGGACGAGCGGGACGCCAAGTGAGCGACAAATGCAAAGAAGCAATAAAAGCCTTACTCCCTCGCAAGCACCAGAAGTCAACAGAAGGCAGTCATAAACCACACCAACCCGTCGAGAAGGAATGCATCGAAACGACACTGCCAAATGTGAAAGAATTAGAAAAAATTCATGGGGTAGACGCAGAAGCACAAATGAGTCACGCGCAGCAAGAAAAGGAGAATGCAAATGAAGGAGAAAATTTTGATGAGGCAGGTTCTCACGAAGATGCAGGAAATAACGAAGACCCGTACAGCTCTCCAATCGCATCTCGGGAGAATGAGTCAGAAGGGCGGAAACACTGGAAGAGCTGCCTTCGCAAGTGAATACGGACAATAACGAAAACACGCTAAACATAACTCCAATAAATACAAGGGAAAAATTGTTTATGCGCAAGGACAATTATTTACACTTTATCACGACCACTGAAGAACCGTACGATGACGGAGCCAGGCAATTGAAACTGCATAATAAGTTACAACGATACAGGGACCTGGAGATTGGAGTTCCTACAGTTACTAAAGTCAATTCAAAAGTACATACAGCACTGGCACTTCGCACAGAAGCACTTATTGGACTATCACTGATTAATAATAATCTAGAACAGCTGAGCAGCAATTTAAAGGAACTTTTGAAAACACTAAAAATTCAATCGATAAGCATAGCTAAAACGGAATTTTATAGAAAATATGAAATGGGAAGACGTACTCAGAAAAATAAAGAAAGCATTCATTGAAACAGACACAAAATTAATAATATGCCTAGGTTTAATTCGATATCCAGTTGCGGAAGATAGAGAAATAATAATAAGAGAAGCTCATGGCTCAGTAGTAGGACACCGTGGAGTGACAAAAACTTACAAACGAATTAAGCAGAATTATAACTGGGAGAAATTAAAAGAAGAAGTGCAAGGTTTCATTACAAAATGTTTAGATTGCCAATTAAAGTAGTTACTAAGAGTGAAAACTCGCGCGCCAGTGATCATAACTAACACCGGCTTACATGCAATGGAGCGTATCAGTATGGATATAGTGGGCCCTTTACCCAAAACAGTAAAAGGAAATGAATACATCTTAACATTTCAGGATCAACTGACAAAATTTGCGATTGCAGAACCATTAATAACGACAACTGCTGTAGACGTCGCTAATGGATTAATAAAGAAGGTTATAAGCGTTTTCGGGGCACCACGCGTAATCTTAACGGATCAAGGCACCAATTTTATGAGTAAATTAATGAGACGGGTAGCTAAGCGATTTAAAATTAAACAAATAAATACCACTGCATTTCACCCAAACAAACGGTTCCCTGGAAAGATCATACTCAAGTCTAATGGAATTTGTAAAATTTTTCGTTCAAGCCAATAAGGTAGACTGGGACGAATATATAGAACTAGCAACCTTTAATTTTAACACAAGTGTTAGTGAGTCTGCCTGGCACACGTCCTTTGAGTTAGTATTCGGAAGACTAGCTAGAACTCCGACCAGTGACCCACTAGAGGCGGAGGATTTACTGCCGACCTACGGAGGATATATAAAAGAGCCGACCACGCGCCTTAACTCTCTACAGGGAATAGCTCGGGAAAATCTGTGGAAGGCAAAATTAAAATCCAAAGAATATTATGACAGAAAAGTTAACCCTATCACTTTGCAAATAGGGGAGTACGTCTGGCTACAAAAGGGGCCTAAACCACACAAATTTGGTAATCAATACTCAGGACCATATTTAGTGTCGGACTTCTTTAACAATGGAAATGTCAAAATCCAATTGAGCGAATCAAAAAATAATATAGTGCACATTAATCGCTTGCGCAAGTCTCATATTGAGCAAAAATAATTCGCTTATGCTTTTTAGCTTTAAGATAATGCTGCATAAAATATTATAAGCACGCAAAACACAGCAAAAAAAAATGTGCAAGCACAAGTACACCGCTGCATACACACACACACAAATATATATATACATATACATCTAACCTGACTCGCAAGCACGCACACAAATCAGCTTTATTGCAAAAAAGGGGCTTACGCTAACGCAATGAAAATAAGGCTAAGGAATGTAATATTTACAAAAATTGAATGTTACAGATGAAGGGTTTAATCCTAATGATGACTGTATTTTTATTCTCAAAATTCCTTAAGGTATCCGCAATAATTGGCTACGATTGCTCGCAGCAAGTTTCAAATTTGACAACTTTCTCATTAATTCACGTAGGGAAATGCGACATAAAAGAGCCTTTGGTAAACACTACAAAAGCCGCAAGTCAGATTATGTAAAGTAAAAATTAAAAGGACGGTGAAACACTGCGGACGTTGGTCGCACACTTCAGATAAAAACCGAGGAGAGGTCCAGTTCCTAGACGAAGTTTCAGCTGAAGAATGCAAGCGAATGCACTTATACCGAACGCATAAACTTTATAATGAATTAATTAGCCATTTAAAGCCTAACGGTACTATCGTGCATCCGATGACTTTCGTCGGGAAACTTACTAGCAAGGGAGCTTGTAGCAATTCGGGAGCATATTCCGACCCGTATGAAACGTTTAATGACGCGGTCGTGCACGGATACGTAACCATAACATTGCAAGATTATTACGCGCCGGTAAATCTAAACGGTAACGAGGTAATATTAAAATCGGGAACAAGATGCGAATTAAACAAAGATGTTTGTGTAGATGTAGAAGCCGGCTATGTATTTTGGGACCCATTGCCTCCCTCAACGTGTGAGCAAAATAAATATTCAGAATTATATAAAAGGTACGTGAATAAAATAATAGAAGAGGGAGAAGAAAAACAACCTATTTATATGTTGGAATCTGACGAAATAACGTTTGCTTTCACGGCGATCGGCGTGACGCCATTGTGTTCACATGAATTAATACGTACTGAACACCCGAAGCTATTTTTTATTGAAGGCCCGGTAATTGAAGAAATTAAAAAAACATCAATAAATGATTTAGATATTTTTAATTACGTAAATTCAAAATTTGTATACGTTGAAAAACACATTAAAGGGCAATTAAAAAGATTATATCACGATATCATTATACAAAAATGCGAATTAGAAAAGAGAATAATATCAAATGCTTTAAGTATAGCAGCAACAGCACTGGATTTATTTGCTTATCAAATAACTAAAACACATGGGTATACGGGATTAGTAGCAGGAGAAGTCGTACATCTAATGAAATGTGTACAAGTAGAGGTGCAAAGAAGAGAGGCACAGACATGCTATCAAGAATTACCAGTAACAAAAGATAGAAAAGATTATTTCTTATCGCCAAGAACTCACATTTTAAAGCAATTCGGGACCGAAACTACATGTAATCTGTTGATTCTACCTATATTTTTACTTGGAGACGACTGGTTTAATATTACCTCATGGAACAACTAAAGGAATTAAGCCGATGATTTTAAAACCATCAACTACAAATAATTGGACCGATACGGATCCAATAGCATTAGCGAAAAGCGGCGTTTACACGCAATCCAAAATTCAGGCATTAAAACAGCATTTAATGTTTCCCGTCGAAAGAGCAGCAATGTTAAACTCAATAGCATTAGGCCTGTCAGGTAAAGGAGCAGATAGAAGCGGCCTGTCTATAGCTAGGTTATTTGATGAAGAAGTCGTAAATGAAATAGCAACAAATAGCGGAAAAAGAATATGGGTACAAGTTATGTCATTCGGCTCATTTAGCGTAGCAATAATAGGAATAGTAATGATAGGGCGAATGATTAAATTCATGATTAATACCGTGATACACGGATATGCTTTATATACTCTATATGGTTGGTCAATTCACATTATAGGGTTCGTGTGGAATTCCGTCACGCAGCTACTACTGCACGCTGCAAGGGACAAGCCTACTCGTGAGCAAGAGAAAATAGTGCCGAATAGAAAAGAAACTGTATGTAACGGCCCTTGTACATCGAGCCCAGCGGTTGTGGCGCCGAGCGGTCTACCTGAGGCTACCCGAGCTCAAGAGGTAGTAATAAATATAGAAGACAAAGGAGGGGAGGCAGTACGATATACCACACACAGAACTCAATTGTATCCACACCCTCTTAACGATCCAGAATTACCATCACTATCTGTGCAAGCGAATACAAATCCAACTTGGAATAGGGATAACTACTTATTAACACTTAATTAAATTATCTTCATTTTTTTTAGAATAACAGGGGAAAATAAGTTGAGTAAATTATAAATATAAACAAAATGCATCGACTAACTGTATAACTGGGGAATTTGACTGAGCATGGGAGCGACTCGGTAGCTTCCCCGCGTTTATAATTAGGAGGCAAATGACGGTTAATTTCCCGTCCAAATGTTTATTAATTATTTTAATCACGGTTTGATATTTATCTGCACAGGCAGATTGATATCAGGGCGCCGGGCACTGTAATTTTAGATTTATTCAGTACGATTGCTCTAAACTCGAGCAGTGCCACTCGATTGATTTTAAATTTTAATCTTTCTAATTTTGATACTTTGCAGAAGGCAAAGGTTTGAATGTGCGACTAGCCAGAGGCAGAGTCGTGAGGTCGAACGGTCAGAGACGTTCGAACTGAGTTTCGGGTTGTGGACAGACACGTACACACACATGTGACAATATTAAATAATGAAAATAAATAAGTTCACATTCTACAAATTGGAGTTGATCTTTAACAATTTAAGCCCTTTAATAGGCAAATAAATAATTACAAAAGACCTCTGAGAGGCATGCTATTTTCATTGTTAGAAATAAAATATAATGAGTGAGTCTAGCGGAATATTATAAGCCTGTCGCAGGCACGCTATTTATTTAAGTGACTCTACTATAAATTTAATTGACATGAAACAAGAATTTAAATATTTGCCTTGAAGAGGCACGCAATACGCCTCACAATATTTTTGAGTCGCTTGGCTCACCAAATTTTGCATTGCTCCACCTGAAATCTCGAGCGTACGGATATGTGCGCGAGAAATTAATAAACAGAAAAAAAATAACTACAAACGCGCGAGGACGAAGGCGCTCTAGCGCGGAGTTAAAACCCCAAAATAGGCACAAAATTATAAATTGAATTTAAATAAATAAACTGTAAAACCGCGTAAGGCAAATCCTACCCTTTAGTAGCTCCTGCTAGTATCGAACGATTTTAATCAGGCACCGGGCCTGGAAATGCGAGGCAGTTAATGTACAATCTTAAAATCAATTTTAATAAAGTAATAATTTACAGAGTCAAAACGAATGAGCGCTGCCAACAAAAAGGCACGGGCGCTATGACTGTTCGTGAATTGGGCTTTTACGCGATATAGATGATCGCAACTACGCGGCGCGGAAGCGTCCGAAGAGGGTGTTGTCCATTCGGCAGCCAGAAGAAAAGTCGCCGAGGCAAGCGTCGCCGAGTCCGTCGAGGCCCGCGGCATCCTTCGCGCCGCTGTCACGTCGCTTGCTGATTGGTTTGCTCTAGTTTGGCACCACATCGGAATGTTGTTGTGTCTAGCATCCTTCTCTCTCGCTCCAATGTCCTTTTCCCTTGCTGCTGTAAGCACAGGCACTACAAGTATCTTTTGTGGAATTTTCCATAATGTTGGAATTTTAAAATATTCCAATTCGATACTGGGGCTACCATGTGCCAGCAGGCAATATTCAATGGAATTTTCCACAGATGTGCGAATTAAAATTCGTAGGCAAGAAGAGCGAGGCATTAGAAAGTCTATAATGCTTTCTTGCATAAACTGCAAGAAAATATTTTGGAAATCCCTTTTTTGAGATGAAAAAGGGTGCTTTTAAGAGAGTTTTGAACGAGAAAAATAATAACGACTTGGAGGCAGAGATAAAAAGAGAGATAAAAAAATAAGAATGCGTAACTTAGGCATCTGCGACATGTAGATGTTCTGAGCGACGGAGCGGCGCATCCTGGAGGTTGCAGCGGGATCTTCTTTTGGTGTCTCTTGACCCTAAAAGAAGATCCCGACGGTCGTCGACGCGTATTTGCGTAGGCATAAAATAAAAAATAAAAATAATAAACACTCAGTATAAAACGATCCGAGACGAGAGGTGGAGGGACGTCCCTTCTGGTTGCTTATATTGCCTTTTAAGGCATTTTTAATGTTTCAATTCGTGCGATAAACGTGCGAAAATCAGCCACGTTACAACTGTCTTGGGAAAACATAAAATATTTGTAGAACTTTTATCGCTAAACCAAAAAATAACTTGGGCATCGCAATTGCGTGACGAAACTTTACAGCAATACAGCAACCGCATGAAACTTATGCTGAATAGTTTCATTGAATTAGGGAAAAAGGCTCAGCGTGGTCTAACGGAAGTAATGTATTCAGCAGAGGAACGGGAAAAATTAGCACTAGAGACCTTTCTGCAAGGCATGCGGCCAGACGTAAAAAAATACTTTACTTTGTATGAAAGTTTGTTGGTCATACTAAGGCTCATTATCAAGAACATGGTCCAGGAATCTGTGGGTACAATTCTGTGTTCAGCAGCATGATATAAAATTATTTTTCCTAAACGCAGTTAGGAACACCTACAGGTAAAAAACCACAAGCACATTTACTGACTGCTCAAAACAGATATTAGTTTTCACTTTTCAGAATGGCCAAGCATTTATTAGAAATATTAGAAATAAATTAAACATTTTTTTATTAACTTTAATTATTTTTTGAGTAATAGTTTTATTGATGGAATAAATTTATTAATCGTAACAAATATATTTTTAACTTTCTTAATTTTCATTTTTTTTTTAAGAAAACTAATTAAAAGATTATAAAACTTATAACGAATTCGCGATTGAATCGAGGATTCAATCATTAATTCGATTGTACACTCGATCCGACGGCGCGCAAGCACCGAGGATGATGAACAGGGCAGCGAGCGTGGCGCGTGTCGCGAGTAAGAGAGAGATAGGCGATCTCGCGGATTAGAAAGAGACGGCGCGATAGGAGGGGTCGATGGCGTCGTCAGATCGATTTCCGCCGCGACTCACGTCGGACGTGAGCTACCGATACGGAAGAGCTATCCGCGACCGTACTACGTGGGTGTAGGTGTGTGTATGTGTGTGTGTGAGCGTGTAGATTGCCACCCACAACTCCACATCTCAAGCTGCACTGGACTGCAGGCCAGTGCAACTACCAGAGGAGTCCGCGCGAGCGTAGTTGCTGAGAACAGAGCAACATCGAGTAAGTACTTGTTGTACTAGAGCGGCGGATCGCAATCGGCGATCCGCGTTCGTATGTGTGCGCGTGTTTCCGGCGGAAAAGCCTTCTCGGATCGCGATATACATTGTATATATTATTGCATTTTGAAGTAACAGAATATACGAGTGTTAATTAGAATCACGTCGTTATCATTCTTTGTCTGGATTGAGATTTTTCCCCTATTTGTTCCCGCGATTACCGCCGCCTCCGCGGGCACAGTGGAAAAGCGTTTCCACTGTGCATAAACTGAGTAGCTGGCATCGTGAGCGTAACACGGTGCTTACGATCGTAAGTCCGATCGACGGAAAGCGAGACTCATCAAGAGAGTCTCGCATTTGTACGAGAGCTGTTGCACCTGATCAGCGGGGAAAATCACGTGAAGATTTTCCCGCTGCAACGTGTAGGAAAGTTAGGAGTGCGCAGTACGCCGGTACTGCACACAGTAAAAACAGCCCCGTTACAAACTAATAATATATTTTTATCGGTCTTAGTCTTTTTACATTAATTTGGGCAGCCTGACTGTAAAATGATTTTAAGAAAACTAATTAAAAGATTATAAAACTAATAATATATTTTTATCGGTCTTAGTCTTTTTACATTAATTGGGGTAGCCTGACTGTAAGATGATTAATTGACTACACAAACCAGATGAATGTTCTAAAATTTTGAGAAGGGTCGAATTCCCAGTAGATCTTAAAATTTATAGTGTTAAGTCGCAGTATATGAGAATAATAATTTTCAAATAAAATTTTATTACAGAGTTATTGTCGACAAATGCCAAATCAAAATTAAGTCCAAAGCAATCACTATATAAGTTGTTTGCTGTTACATACCATGACGGGAAAAAATCTACCAAAGGTCATTATAAGTAACTG
>UELV01143188.1:0-21268 GCA_900490015.1 Megastigmus stigmatizans | reverse complement strand
GTAGTAAAGCGCGCGCTCGAACACGGCAGGTAGCAACTTTGGAGCGGCGAGCGCTTATAGCGCTATAACTCTGTGAGTTTTGCTCCGATTGATTTGAAATTTTGACACAACATTCTTCAGATATTGTACATTCATTTTCTAAAATAAAAAAAAATCGATTTTTTTTGACCCTAAAAACCATAACCCTCCCTTAACTCTTGGCCAGTATGCCGCTTAAATTTTAACTTTATTTTTTTTTAATTGATTTGTCGGTAGGGTTGGTAATTTTACCAAAAGTGTGGAGCTGTAATGTTAAATGTAACTAAAACGTAGTGGTGTAATTTTAAATAAAGCTACATTTTTCATGGATTAATTTTAAAAAAAATAATGTGGTTTCTTGGTTTATGAGGGTTTAGGATAGCTCCCGGGGCACGAATTTATTAAATGTAATCTGATAATTTTTCAGGGCTACGTACCGGGTAATGCTGATGTTGGCGGTATTTGGCTAAAACATAGGAATATCTTTAAAATGGCATAACTCGGTCAAAAAAAAATCGTAGAGGGTCGATTTTTTTTAATACTTATTGGAAAGTGTACTTTAAGATGGTATTTGTGGTTTTTTGAAAAAAAATTTTTGGTAATCCAGGCAAACGTGCAAACTATTGCGGTTTTTAAGAAAAAACGTTGGTAGGATTGATTAAGACATAGCAATGTGGCATTGTCTCGCAGCTATTGGATATCATTTTTTCCTGAAAGTGCACATAATTCCCTAGAAAAATAAAAAAAAATTATCTCAATACGATGAAAATTGACCGAGTTACAAGCATTTGAAAAATGTCAAGTTTTCGATGAAAAATTTTGTTGCGATAATTTTGTTGCGCAGTGTATATTATATATAATATCGACAGATTTATGATGACTATTCTAGTAATAAAACAAAATTAGAAGATACACATCAACATAAGTGGAAAAATGGTGAACACATCTATACAAAAATGTTAGAGAACAAACATTACTTGAGTACCTACTAAACAACAAGATTTGAAATTTTTTTTGAATGATATAAAAAATTATATCATTGAAACTTCTTTGGTAAACGGACTTATGATTCAAATGTATGGGCTTGAAATCTTCATACACGGAGAGAAAATTCTAGAGATTATCGGAAGAGATCTCTTACATATATCGGAATAAATTTTTACTGTGCGAATTTCCCGAGAATCTCGAGCAATAATCGCAAGGCGTCTTGCTAATAAAGCAAGACATAGCTTAACGCAATGAAGGCAACGACACATCGGGTCAATCGCTAGTGCCATCTGGTTTAATAGCAACGCAGTCTTGCATTATTTGCGTGAACTCCTTCCTAGCGAAAATCGCAATGGAGAGCCACGGGATTATCCGGTAACGGTCGCTTGCAATTAAAGTAGCTCTATTAGTATCCGTATCAATAGTTGGGAACACGCTGCTACCGAGCATCAAGCTGCGTTCAACTCGCTGGTACTCAAAGCATACACAGTAAAATATTCCCAAAAAATTCAGTGAGATTCTTCGAGTATTCTAGATTCCTATGAATGTTGTTAAAAGTAAAGAAGTGTTTTTGCTTATTTGGAAAAAAATCTAAACCAAAGAATGAAACTTCAAACGACAAAACTCTGTTATGAATTTTTGAAATTGCAAATTTTTTTTGATACATCATTGTTTGTTTACGCCTTATGAATGTGTGTTTAAAATTTCAGATCTTAATATTATATAGGATAAATTTAGGAAGGATTCTTGTGAAATATAATCGCGCCGCGGCATAAATTTTTATGCTTTGTATTACTTTGGTACAAGAATTTGATATGCTTTATTTCAACATTTCTTATTATGCTTATAAAATTGATTCGAAAACCGTTAGCCACATATTCGTGTGAATCTTAATTTACTTGCAAGAGTACCGCCATATTTAATGGTAATAAAAAATGATGAAACCTTATTTAATGTTCATAAAAGCTTGAACGGTCTTATGCGTATGTCGCATGATATTACACTCCATCGGCGTGAACAATCACCCGGCTAAATTTCAAAGGAGTCTCCCGGGATAATCCTGTGGTATTCTTGCGATTCTTCCGACAGTAGGGACGACGCGAATGACGCAGTGCACCGTTGCCATAAACACAAGAACATTTACGAACTTTCACATGCTTGTCTTGCTTATACTCCATCGCACAAATTCTTTCGAATATCCCAATAAGCCAAGTAAATGAAACAAGCCAGATTCTTCCCATATTAGCGTGACAACTCGTCACGCGATAATCTTAAGACTTTTCTCTCCATATACGCATAATTATGCTAACTGCTTACAATGTACGCACTTCTCAAAGAGACTACTGGTCAACTAGTCCTTTACTCGCATGTCCTATAGTGCAATCAGCAATGGCCCGATGGCGTTACATGCAAATAAAATCAGGATTGAAATGCTCAAAAGCATCAGATGAGAATCATGAGGATCCAGTCTGGAAAGTTTGTTTTATATTAGAAATGTTTAAAAAATATATAAAAAGATTTGGTTATTTTGAAACAGCGTTATCCGCCGATGAAATGATGATAAAATTTTATGGACGTATAAAACTTTACTTCTTACATCATTTGTATTTTGATAATTCTTTTATGAGTGAACCTTTCGAAAAGATAGGATAAAAGAAAAAAATGAATTGGATAAAAATGCGGCAAGAGGTACTTATACAGTAAAATATGATTCAAATAGCGGAATAAACTATATAACACTTAAAGATTCTAAAGAGATCTCTTTACTTTCTACAGCTACAGGCATTGGTCCTTCAAAAACAACCAAGCGTTAGGATAGTTTAATACGACTACCTTCCTGTCTGCTAACTTCAGTATCATCCATAAATTTCGAGTTCTGATTAATAAACAATAAAAAAAAACGTGCGATTTAGTCTTTTTCAAAACAGTAAACTCATCGGATAATTTTTTTGAACAATTAAAAAAGGCCTTTTCACTTTATAAAGTAAAAAAGGTACATAAATATATGAAAATAAACTATTAAGGTGAAAAATACATTTTACGCTTTATAAAGTTGAAAACGTACATTTTTATCTTTCAGACAAGTGTAAAGTTATGATATTCATCTTTATAAAGCACAATGTTCCTATATTTATCTCAAGAACTGATAAAACCTGTGTTTTATTCTTTAATAAAGTAGAAAATTGACCTTTTTACTTGTCCGAAGTTTACTCTTTAGGTTTTAGTGTGTGCATTTTGCAGGGTTTTAAAATATTTAAACGTTAACTTCATGAATATTTGTAAAAATTACATATTTTGTTCCTATTTTTCAAATCTTTTATTCTCTGCCATTTATATTTGGTTGAAACATAAATATTATATCTATTACACTGAAGTCATTGAGAATGTGTCAATCAAAAAACGCGTAGTTTTCTCCGAACTAATTTATCGTGCCGTATGTTAACACTGTTTTAATATTATTAAAAGGAAAATAAATATTCCGTCTTTAATTCGCAAGCATAAGCTTGACCTCTTCCTAAGAGCGCGCCCGAATGTAACTCTTAGGTAAACAGAGCAGGGCGACTTTAGAAGAACATCGCGAGAGCGCGATCAGTAGTCGATAGCCCGCAGTAAGTGTGTAAACATGTAAGCGTAGTCAGTAAGCCTTATATATTAAATAAATGAACTGTTGAGAAAACCTTGATTAAATTAAATTTATTAAATCTAACATAGTAGCAGAGCGTGGTTGTCTGAAAAAAAAGCAGGCAGCAAAATAAAGTATTTAGTTTTATTTTTTTGTGTCGTCTTATACCCATGTATACTTGAGAGTTATATGAGATAAGTAAATTCTGCGGATAAAAAGTAAAAATTATAACACGCGTTTAAGAAAAGAAATGAAGCACTCAGTGAAAAATATCTATTAAATCAAGCTCAGAATTTTTGTGAGAAAAAAACTTAAATGCCACGTGGTGTGCTGAAGTGGAAAAGAAAGAGTAATTCAATAGGGCGACGCACTGTTGTAACTCAAATAAATAAGTAATCTGAGTGCGAAACATTTGAAATAGAACAAAATTACTGTGGCTAAAAAGAACACCAGATATCAAGACGAACATGTTAAAATGATAAATGAATAAAACTAAGTTGAAGACAGTGATAAAACAGATACAAAAATAAAGTTTGAAAATTTAAATTTGGTAGACAACCATAGGTGACGGAGAATCTACTGAACAGGAAATTACTGAAAGTAAAAATCGTATAGAATATCCTAGAAAACGACAAAATGGCGGACTACGCAAAGGCAGAAGATGTAATCATTCCAATCTACGATGGCGCAGGTTATTCAAGTTGGCGACTGCGCATCATGAATCTACTAGACTACAAAGAATGCATGGAGCAAGCCAAATGGGAAAAAGTCCAGACTGATACAATAACCGAAGCAGATTGGAAAAAGTTGGACAAGAAAGCTAAATATTTTATAATCAGAGGTATTTCAGATAAACAGTTAGAATTTATAAAAGACCACATGAATAGTGCATATCAAATCATTAAAAGATTAGATGAATTAAATCAGAATAAGTCTACGTCAATTCAAATAGTTCTGAGATCAAAACTTGAATTAATAAAGCTAAAAGAGTATAAGGAACTAAGTGATTTTTTTAATGATTTTGAACAAGTTGCAAATAAGCTTAAGTCGGCTGGAGGAGAGCTAAGTGAGTAAGAAAAACTGCGGTACCTACTTCCGGCATTACCGGCAGAGTATAGTTACATTGGTGATATGATCGACGTGTTACCTCAAGAGCAGCAGACAGCTGATTTTGTGAGAACGAAGATTGAAATGAAATTTCTAGAACACAATGATAAGTCACATAGAAATTCAAGTGCTTTTACACCACGAACAAGAGGAAAATGCTACAAGTGCGGAAAACCAGGACACTACCAAAATGAATGCAAATCAAGACGTCAAGAGGACCGGAGTCAAGATAGATCAAACGTAGTTCAGCGAGGCGGTGAGCGAGGACGAAGCAGTCGAAGCAGAGGTAGAAGTTATAGTCGGGGTCGAGGCTACAACGGCTTCCGAGACCAAGCAGAAGTAAACTACGGTCAACAATATAATGATAGTG
Organism: Megastigmus stigmatizans; assembly: GCA_900490015.1. Classification (NCBI taxonomy): domain Eukaryota; kingdom Metazoa; phylum Arthropoda; class Insecta; order Hymenoptera; family Megastigmidae; genus Megastigmus; species Megastigmus stigmatizans. The sequence continues at coordinate 16,163 of UELV01143188.1, read as the reverse complement.
CAACTTTTGTGACTCAAATAAAATGTGAAAATAGCAATTTAATAGAAAGTGAAAACAGTGAATTAGACTTAAGTAATGCGTAAAATGCGAATTAGATATATGTAAAAATGTAAACATAAATCAAAGCGAAATTAGATTAGGAAATAAGAGTCAAATAAATTGGATCCTTGACAGTGGATGCACTGATCATATAATTAATGATGATAGTCATTTAGATAAATTTGTTATATTAAAAAAGTCAGTAAATGTAAAACTAGGAGATGGTAGATTATTACAAGCATTCAAAATCGGTGACATAAAAACTATTTTTGTAACCTATGGGATAAAAAGAAATGTAAATTTGAAAAACGTATATTATGTGCAACCCGATATGAAACAAAATTTACTTAATTATTCAAAAATAACAAACCTAAATAAGATTATGTCTTACAAAAATAATACAAAAATACTTGATAATAATGGAACTTTAATAGCTTTAGCAAAAAAGATTGATAATTTGTACCAAATGAATAGTTTTTCTACAAGTCCTGAAAATATTGAAATTAAAGCGAATGTAGCTGACAACAAAAAACTAACTAATAAAGAATTATAGCACAGAAAATTAGGCATATGAATTTTCAATATTTAGATAAATTATGTAAAAACGGTTTAGCAGAAGGCTTACCGAGGGATCTTGAAAAAGAGTTTATTAAATGTACGAATTGTTTAGAAAGCAAGATGAATAATTTACCTTTTAAAAATAATAGAACCAAAGCTAGAGAGGTGTTGGAAATTATTCATACTGATTTGAAGGCCCACATACAACTACTTGTTATTGTGGTGAAAAATACTTTATAAGCTTCATTGATGAATATAGTAAATGTGCTAAAGTTTACTGCATAAAAACTAAAGACGAAACAACTAAAGTTTTTAAAGAATATGTAAACTTAGTTGAAAATTTATTAAATAAGAGAATAAAAATTGTAAATTGTGATAATGGAACTGAATATATAAATAAAGAAATCTATGATTGTGCGAGTGAAAAAGGAATTAAAATAAATCCATGCCCACCTTATGTGCATGAACTAAATGGTGTGGCAGAAAGGTATAATCGTTCAATAATGAATACAGCTAGGTGTTTATTAAAAGATGCAGGAATAAATAGAAAATATTGGTCTGAAGTTGTACTAGCTGCCTGTTACTTGAAAAATAGGCAGTTAGCAAATACTGTACAGAATAAAATGCCGTATGAAATATTTATGAATAAAAAATCTAATGTCAATAATTTAAAAATTTATGGTAGTAGGGTCTTTTTTTTTGTCAGAACCCCAGAACAGTGAAGAAAAAAAATGGGATGACAAAGCTAAATTAGGAATCCTAGTAGGATATAGTGACACAGGTTATAGAGTTTTGTTAAATAAAAAATTAATAACTGCTAGACATGTAGACATAGCAGAAAAAGGAACCAAATTAATATGCTTAGGTGATGAAGATGATAATAATGATAAAGATTATGAGTCAGAGGAAGATAATTTAAACTTGAACGATGAATATGAAGATTATAACACAGATGATAATATGAAAAATGCAACTCGTGAAAAGAGTGAAATGAAGCAAAATGATGAAAATCATAGTGAGCCAAAAACTAGAGATAAAAATTTAATAAATAAAAATAAAAGTCCAAATACAAATTTAGATTTACCACTTAGGCATTCTAGTAGAAAAACTAGTCCAGTTCAAAGATATGGGTACGATAATATAAAACCAAATTATGTATATTGTAACACAGTAACCGTTCCTAACACATTTTAGGAGGCGATTAATTCAAAGGAATCGTCAAACTGGAAAATAGCAATGGGTAAAGAAATAGAGAGCTTAAACAAAAATAAAACATAGGTTTTAGTAGATAAACCTAAAGACAAAAGGGTTATTGATGTAAAGTGGGTTTACAAAAAGAATGATGAGAATACTTACAAAGCAAGACTGGTTGTCCCAACTAGTGGGCATTCCAACGAAAAGAAATTATTAATAATGTATACTCCCCGGTTGTAAAAACGCAAACATTAAAATTGTTATTGGCTTATTGTTGTCAAATGAACCTATAAGTAAATCAAATGGACGTTGAAACAGCGTTTTTAAACGGTCAAATAAAAAGTGAAGTAAAACAACCATTAGGTTACGAAATAGGAAATTACAAAGTATGTAAGTTATTAAAATTACTATACGGTTTAAAAGAAAGTCCAAGAACGTGGTATGACTGCTTCAACGAATTTTTAGAAAAGTTAGGGTTCAAAACAAATAACTATGATTATTGTTTATACGTAAACAAAAAGGAAAAAGAACCAAAATATATTTTATTGTTTGTTGATGACTTACTAATTTGTTAAAAAAATTTAGAAACTGTAAATTTAATAAAAAAGAAACTAAAAGCAAGATTTGAAATGAAAGACTTAGGTCAAGTTAAAAATTATATAGGCATCGAAATTGATTATAATAAAAACAAAAATAAAATGACTTTAGACCAAGAAAAATATATTGAATCGCTAGCTCACAAATATGATTTAAAAAATGCGAAATTATATGAAACCCCTATGGAAACTAATTTAAAACTAAAACCAGCCGATGAAATAAATGAAAGAATCAAATATAGAAATCTTATAGGTGAATTATTGTATATCAGTTCTGGTACGCGACCAGATATAACGTTTAGCGTAAACTACTTAAGCAGGTTTCAAAATTGTTACAACGAAAATCATTATAAATGCGCTATGAGAATTCTTAAATATTTGTACAAAACAAAAGCGTTAAAACTAATCTACGTAAAAAATGATAAGACAGAAATTCTGGAATGTATGGTAGATGCGGATTATGCAGACGATGTTGTTGACAGAAAATCTACCACAGGCTTCGTAGTAAAATTATTTAACAACGTAATTTACTGGCGAACACACAAGCAAAAATTTATAACAAAATGTTGGACTTTTGCGGAGTACGCAGCACTCTCTGAAGCCGTAACTGAAAATTTTTTTTTTTTAAATGAATAATAGGGTGGCAATGTAATCATAAGCATAAATTTAGTCCTAAATCGTGCTCCAATCTGCTCATGGGCGTACCAAATTTATAACACAAAAATCGTAACAGTTTATGCTGTGGAGCCTCGTAAGCATTTTATGAGGAACTGAGAAGACGGAGACCAAACTTGGTAGCCATAAAGCAAAGTGGGCAGTACAAGAGTTCTATATAAATGTAGAATAGTTGGCACTGACCTAAAATCCCGAGTTTCGCGCATAATGAAACCGAAGCTCTTAACAGCTTTACTTCACAAAAGCCAAGTTCTCGCAAAAAGACAATGATGAGTGGAAGATCACTCCAAGATCAGAAATTGAATTCACTCTACCTACACAGTTCTCGTAAACACTGTACTTACAGCGATATAAGCGCCGTTCAACTTAGAGAAAATGATACGAAAGCATTTTCGAGGATTCAAAGCCAGATCGTTCCCCTTTGACCAATCGCTAATTTTATCTATGTCGTTCTGAAGTAATGATGAGTCAGATGGAGACGATATAGCCCTGAACACCTTGATATCGTCCGCATACAACAGCACGCATGAATTTTTTATTCTAGATTGCAGGTCATTTATGAAAATAATGAAAAGCATTGGTCCGAGGTGCGAGCCCTATGGAACATCGGAAGTTATATTCGCGCTTGCGGAAACTGCCTCACCTATCGGAATGGATTGAGATCGACTAGACAGATAAGAACGTAACCAATCGAACAAAACCCCATGAACCTCGAAGCTCCAAACCTAGTTCAACAGTAATGTATGGCTAACCGAGTCGAAGGCCCTTGAAAAGTCCGTATAGACAGAATCGACTTACACGGACTTATCAATAGTCGAAAAAAAAATTTGAATAGATAAGCAGGCTAGTAATGGTCGATCAGCCCTTCATAAATCCATGTTGCTCCTGTACAGTCTGAGTGAGTAAATAATCCGATAATTTCGCCGATTAACGCTTAAAATGGATATAGGCCTGTAATTGGTCACAAGATGCCTATTCCTTTTTTAGTATAGGATAAACAAATGATTTCTTCCAACATGGGGGCATAACACCTGCAGATAAAGATTTATTAAATAATAACAAGGTTGGCAGGCATCTCTTGAGCAAGGAACAGGGTTTCCGGACGTGACTATAATTTGGGCTATCCACCGCCGGGCACAATGCACTCTTTAGATCCTCGGACTTTATATTAAGATCTCGAACAACATATATATCTAAATTTAAATTTTTCGTAATATATGGACAATAAAATGAGCCAGAGTATTCCGAAAGCAAGTCTGTAATTTGTTGACTAGAATCAGCCAGCCTGTCCTCCCAGCTAAGCTTAGAAGGGATGCCTTCAGTATTTTTACGCTTCTTTATAAATGACCAGAAGTATTTTATATACTTTCTTAAGGACGCTTCAACACTTAATATATGTTCATTGGAAAGTACCCAAGTCTTATGTAGACATAGTGCTCGGATACGTTTGAACTCGATTTAATCGCGTAAAATGCTAGTAGATTTCCATTTGCAGTGTAAATTTTTGTTCTCGAGGATCAACGATATCAAATCTCGAGTGTACCATATCGGGTAAGTACTAGGACGGATACTTTTATTTGGCATGTAGGCCTCTATCACAAGCTCTAAATTACTATAAAATATGTCGTGAGACATTTCCATTTCCTCCGCATCTAATAACGCATCCCATCGATACTGGGAGAGTATAATGTTTAGTCTAGAATAATCCACTTTCAGAAAATCTTTTAGAAAATAGTTCGAATGTAGCAGGCAAATGATATTCATCCATGTCGACGAGAAAATCCAGTGAATCTGTTAGTGAAGTAAGCTGTGGCGTCCAAAAGAGTAGATCCAGAGTGTATTCTGCGTGAGTCCCAAGGTGGTGTATGATGAACCGACAGAGGTCACTCACACAAGGTGTGGTATAACCTTGGAGCCTGATGAGTAGTGGGTCGTTGCTCCATTTAACATTAGGCAAATTTAGGTTGCCGAAAATGGCGAGTCTGTGATCCGGGAAGGTGGTATTGATTCTACGGTACTTATATGTGTATCGTACACCTCTGCCAGGAGATCGAGTGGAATGTATGCGACAACGACAATCAGCTTATTTCCACCAACGTCCGACCGGAGAAAAATTTGCTCAACAGAGAAGTCACTGTGAACATTTAACAGTCGAATATTCTTCCTAAGAGTACTCATGACACCTCCTTCACGAGTTAGGCAGCAGGTTCTCGGATTCCGGTCTTGTCTATAAATGACTTATCCGTGGAAACGTAGACAAGAATCAGATACAGAATCATCAAGCCGAATCTCCGTGAGAATGATGATGTTAGGGGGAACAGTCTGCAGAGATAAATTTAATTGAAATTGATAAAATTTGTTTCTTAAGTTACGAAGGTTAGTATAAAAAAATCATTAACTTGTGGTCTGAGGTCGAGCTTGATCGTTTTATTGATAAAAATACACAACAGAAGGAATACCGTTCACGTATTTAACTGTCTTTAGATTGTCCGGTTGTTCGTTATTGTGTCGTTTTACCGCAGTGTGAAGATGCTTTAGCTGTGTGCGTTGGGCAAGATTTTTATCAGTTGACACTTTAATATCATCAGGTAGCAAACATGTGTTACGAATTTCGCGAAGAACATCTTCGTTGGAGCGAAGTAGCATCTCAAGGTCAGTGTTGAGCGCGTTGGGTGATGCAGCTTCAGGAACTTAATATAAGATGATATTATTTGAACGCTTGAACCTATCCTGAATCTCAGCTGTAATGGAATAGGAAGCAGCATTATTGGACGAGGCAGCTGCGTTGTTTATCTCTGTTTCGATACTGGTGACTCTAGAATCTAGCCCCGGAATCGCGTTTGTACGTTTTTCCAGCAATTTAATGCTGTTTTGTGCCTCAGAGATATTCGCCGCTAAGAAGTCTAAAGTGTCGAGCTTCCGTTTAATCATTGCAAGGACATTGACTTTTATATAATATTTATATTATCAGATATATAAAGATGGCGTCGGGAGGTGGCGTACCTCCCGACAAGCTCAATGACAAATTTTATAAATGCCAACCAAAACAAAAATTTTTTACAGTAGTGTGTATAATCTGTGAAAATGTGTATCATGTGAGTGATTTTAAACAATTAAATAATACTAAAATTCTAAGTGATACTCTAGTTATATAACCTGAACATGTGGACGAGATTGACATAACCTGCAAAACCAAGCACGTGGGGTTAGATGATACAGCGAGACTAATAATAACACAAATAAAGAAAAACCAGAAACAAGAACTAAAAACAAATCCTAAAGGAGATTGGAGAGGAAAGAGGGGACGATGAACGCAATGAAACGATATTTGAAGATAAGAAAGAATTAAAAAGTATGAGGATTGGAAATAAATTACTAAAACAACTTAATAAGGAACTTCAAGAAAAACATGACTTGCTAAAAACATTATTGGATAAAGAAAAAATAAATAGTGATAATAAAATAACTTATGCTGATGTAATAACAGGGATAAAACCTTCAAGAAAACGTATACCAAAATTAACTATAAAAAAAGTAACCAAAAACGAAAAAGTAAATACCAAAGACAAAGTAAATAACAAATAAAGTTGAATATAAAAATGAGAATGAAATTACAGTTAGTTGCACAAATGAAGAGAGTGTAAAAATAACAGAAAAACTCTTAACAACAAAGTTAGCTAATGCTTTCAAAATTGAAAAAAGGAAGAGATAATGAATCGTAAGATCAAAATTGTTGGAATAGAGAACTTTTTCAAACTTAATATGGCAGATTTGGAACCAGACATCAACAACAGAAATTTCAAAAATTTTGAAACAAAATGCAAAATTTTACACGTATGCACCAAAAAAAGGATTACAAGGTATCTTAGCTGAAGTATCAGCTGAATTGTATAAATAAATCAAGGTAAATAGTGATAAAGTGTTCATAGGGCATCAGAGATGTAAAGTGTATGACTTGATTAATGTTGTCTTGTTTCAATTGCGGCAGATTTGGACACAGTGGAACAAAATGTCACAATGATAAAAAATGCTTGAAATGTACTGAAAATTATAGTACATTCAATTGCATCAGTGAATCATTAAAATGTCTAAATTGTTCATATAGCAATATGAAATATAGGACAAATTTTGATACGGGTCATGCAACTTATGATAGTGACACGTGTGCAATAATGAAATCAAAAATAAAAAGGTACATTGCAATAACTGACTATCCAATAAGACCGGTAATACCAAAGTTTACCGGTAATGCAGATTACTTAAAATAACAGAAGATAACATCAAGTGCGTCCTTAGCATCATTGACATCAGAGAGGCAGACAGAGAGTAGCAGTCCAAGCTCTATACTATCGCAAAAACTAAAACCCAGGGATACGTAAATGGAGAGTAACATAGACTCATTGGAGTTTCTACAGAAAGAATGTAGCACTGATGATGTTCAGGCACTCAATGAAAATATTTATTGCAACAATTTAATATTATATAATATATAAACATTAGGAGCTTAAATGCAAACTTTACAAAACTAAATATTCTTATTGAGAGCTTGAAAATCAAACCTATGGTAACAATTTGTTCGGAAACCTAGAATCTGGAATGTTATCAGTATTTCGCTTTGAATGGGTATAAAAGTCATTATAATAATAGCAAATTAAATAAGTCTGATGGAGTAGTTACTTATATAAAGAAAAGTGTTACTGAAACTACGAATATTATAAGAATTAGTAGGCTAAGCATACTTAACACTAAGTTAAACATAGAAAACAATGAAAGTTTGGAGATATTCGCGATATATAGGTCACATGAATTAACTAAACCGGAATTTATAATGAATTTAGGAACATTTTTAAAAGAAAAAGAAAATATTAAAAATTATTTTATCGTTGGAGATTTTAATATTGATTTATTTGATCTAAAAAATCTTACTATGGAATTTTTGAACAACTTTCTGGAAAAGCGATATAAGCCATGCTTTACTGGTACAACTAGGCCATCTAATGAAAATAATATTGGAACTTGTATTGATAATTTCTTTCTAAAAACAAACAAAATTAATATTAGAACATACAAATTATTACAACCAATAACTGACCATTACCCATTACTAGTGAATTTTGACAATACATTCTTACAAGACGAAGATTAAGAAAATCATAAATCTGTAAATTTAATCAAATTAAAAATAATAACCAGCACAAAATACTGGAATTTACTAAAAAATTAAAAAGAAGCAAATGAGGGAATGGAGGCATTGATTAACGAAATACAGATGTGCATAAACATGACACAAAGAACAAATAACAAGAAAACTAGAATGTATTCTAAACCTAGGAAAACATGGATCACAAAGGGTATTATGATTTCATGCAAAGCAAAAGAATTTTTATACAAATATACATAATGATGCATTAAAATTAGAATATAAAAAGTACTTAAAAATATTAGATAAGGTAATTAAAGAGGCTAAAATGAAATATGAAGCGAAAGAGGTGCAATCATGTAGCAATAACATAAGGCACTTATGGAATTATGTAAATAAAAAATTAAACAAAAAAAAAACTCATAGCAAAATACAATATATTTTTGATGAACGCAATAAAAAAATTGAAAATACAAAGGAAGTTGCAAATTATGTGAATTCATATTTTTGTGAAATAGGTGAAAAGATAAGTCGCAATATCAAAATACAAAATAACTCTAAGTCAAAGCTACCGGATATGAATGTCAATACAATTTTTATCAAACCAACAAATTATATAGAAGTAAAAGAAATAATAGACAAAATGGAAAACAAATCCGCTGGAGTTGATGATATAAATGTAAAAATGTTGAAAGTAATGTCTGAATATATCATGGAACCACTGGCCTATCTTTTTAATTTATGTATAGAACAAGCAACCTGGCCAAATTTACTCAAAAAAGCTGAAGTAGTGCCAATTCATAAAGCATCTGATAAACACATGACAACAAATTATAGGCCAATATCATTAATATCAAACATAGCTAAAATACTAGAAAAAATAATATACATTAGAATTTATAAATTTATAGATCAAAGAAAAATACTAAATAAACAACAATTCGGTTTTGTCATGGGTAAAGGTACTAATGATGCACTAAATTATATAACTAACATAATTACTCTTAGAGAAGCTCTATAATTATGGAATAAGAGGAAAGGCTTTTGATCTATTAACAAGTTACTTATCAAGCAGAAAGCAGAGAGTAAGATTACAAAATCTATTGAGTGACTCTTGTAATATGACTATAGGAGTCCCACAAGGAATAATGTTGGGACCTGTGCTTTTTATTCTATATGTAAACGACTTATTAGATAATATGAGAGAAGGAACTATTGCGTCATATGAGGACGATACAGCAATAATATCAGTTGGTGACCCGTGGTCAGATACCCAAAATAAAATGAACAATTACTTAGATTTCGTAAGTAAATGGTTGAAATTGAACAAACTTTCTTTAAATATTATGAAAACAGTTTACATGACATTTGGGAACTATAGAGATAGCGTTCCAGAGACCTTAGACATAAACATAGGCAACACTCAATTAAATAGAGTAGAAGATTTCAAATATCTAGGTGTTGTATTTGATTTTAACATGAAATGGAATAAGCATATAGAAAGTACACTGAAAAAAAAAAACATCGGTTAAGATAACCTAAGAGCCAAGTTGAGTCAACTGAAGTGAGTTCAATAGGTTCGCTTCAGTTGCGCCAACAGTGCGCCAAATATACAATTGCCATGCTTCAATTTCTTCAAGTATCCGATCTACTACTAATAAATTGAAGTATCTTAAAAAGCAAACTGTTTCAGCAGCTGACGTTTTTAAAAGACTATTTATTACAATATGTTTGCGTTTAATCAATAGTATTTTATTAGTATCCAATGAACCATATTCAAGTTCTTCGATTCCGCTGTTAAGAAAATCAAGGCAAAAGTATTTTTCTTTATAAATGAAATCATTCAATATATCAACCATTGTATAATTGCAGACACCTTCAAAATAATCGTGCATCACATCTAATGATAAATTTTCGATAACATGAAAACCATCAATTTTATGAAATGCGCATACTTCGTTTATTCCAGTAAATTCAGCATTATTTTTTCAGTCTTTGTCATACGACTCCCGCGTTCTAATCAAATACAAATTTTCTTCAGTCATTGTGTGCATTTCTGAAACTAATGCTTTACATACTCGACAAGGATAGCTGTGAACAAAATTTTCTGTAAATCCAAAAATCCCGTTCAGTCCGATAATTACACAATATTGAAAATATATTTTGTATTTTTTGTTATCAATTTCGATTATAATTCTGAAGGTTTTTGTGTTGCCTTATTTTTTTCTATCATTTGCATAAAATAAATTTGTAACCAAAACACTGCTCAAATGGGACGCGACATTTGGTGGCAAACAAGGTATAGATGAATACACTGCACCCAACTTATTTTTGCCAGCGTGGGACCGAGGGCATTACCCGCCTCAAAGTCGTCAAAAAAAATGAACAGAGGAATAACGAATTTCTTATCAAAATCTATACTCTTTGATTTCCAAAATGTTCCTTGAAGAAAATTTTGTATTACACCATTTTTTTCATTGTTTAAGCTTTCCATGTATTTATAAAGTGATTCAAACATATTAGGAATTTCTAAAAATAATTTTAAAGATGATTTTAATGATATGTACACTCCGTAAGCATCTTGTAATTTTAAGCGTTTTTTATCACTACCTACTTTTACAACAGTTTTATCAATTACGTATTGTTCTGGCATAAAAAGGAGCTTTCTTTCTTTATATAAAGCAAATCGACTATTCCCTGTTTCATACAACATAAATGGAGAATATGATTTATTAATAAAATTGTTTATGGTACTTATAACAAATTGTACAACGTTTCGGGGTAATACTGGATTATTGTACAGACTTAATATTAAATGAAGCATTTCTTGTTCTAAATCCATTTTTAATATACTAACTTTAAATGTCTTTACTAATTAGTATTACAATAAAAGTTGTGCGTATCACATATAACACATAAATATTAACTAATTTTTTGATCTATTGAATACATTAATATTAAAATAAATATTAAAATAAAGTCTTTGTACTATAAAGATAGCGTAGATTTTACGATGCAGAAACTGGATTTTTCAAAACTTTATCAAGACTGCTTATGAAATTCAAAACACAAGTATAGTCTCTTTTTCCTTTGCTTTCAGTTTGATAGAAGTATTCTTGCAAAAAGATCCAAACGTGTTTACATCCACAGGAAATGGCAAACTTAACATAATGAAACACTTAAAACAACAGTCAACTGTATCCAAGAGTGATTTTGTCTTAATTAGATACTTGTAGTCATTGATAACAACATAAATTTCAGCTGAAATTCTATCAGTTGATACATTTCCCACTATAACACAATAAGGTTGAACCTTGATCCCAACTTTGGCGCAGTTTTCTTTTCTTTTAGTGTGAAATAAATTCAATTCATCAACTGTCTGAAAATATAAATAATTACGTATAAATTATTATATTTAAAATAATAGCATCCCTAATTAAAAACGTACTTAAATACAATTAAAATTGATAATCTCGGTAGAAATTTATGATTGAAACAAATAAATGTTGAGGCTTAAAAGTAGATCTGATTAAACTTCATTCAAAATACAGAAAACTTTTAAGCATAGATATAGATAATAAATTAATAGATTAATTAATAAAATAATAGATTTCATTAATTAATTTCTATAAATGACTAAATTATATACCTCGACATTTAAAATGAATGCATTTTGTACATTTTGTACAATTGTACCATATGTACTTTCAGACCATTTTCGTTTGCGAAATATCGGCTTCAAAATCCTTGGTAGCAAAAAAAAAGCCGACCAATATTTTGTTAAATTATCAGATGCTTTTTCATAACTTTTGGAAAAATCTCCTGCAATCTGTTAAGTGGGGAAACATGTATTTTTCATTACTTAATATTTATGTAATAAGTATTATCTAACAATTAAGAGTTTCATTTTGTTAAATTATCAGATGCTTTTTCATAACTTTTGGAAAAATCTCCTGCAATTTGTTAAGTGGGGAAACATGTATTTTTCATTACTTAATATTTATGTAATAAGTATTATCTAACAATTAAGAGTTTCATTTTAAAGAAAAAATTGTAATAAATATTGATATTTTAAAGGTATATATTTTAAGCCCAAATGGACTTGTACATTTCTTTAATATTAAACATCATAGAATATAAAACTTACTAGTAAATATTCAAATGGTGCTCGCAAAGCTTTATAAGTCAAGAAGTATTTGTCTACATTTGTACAAGACTCTCTAATAGAAAAAGTACTGTCCCATTTATTAATAATCTCGTCTTCTGGTTCATCATTAGTATTTAACCAATTCAAAGTTTCATCCTCATTTGTTTCACCTAAATGATTTGATCATTTTGAATACTCAACTTTTAATAGCATAAGCAATCATTAACGTTAAATATTAAAAATAGGTTTAAAAAAGAGTCAAATTACCCGTTTCAAGCTGGTCAGTAATTATGATTTTTAATTTTCTTAATTTTTTTCTAATATTAAGATACTTTTCATAAAAAATTCCTCCTGTACCATTAAATTGATCAGTTTCTGTGCTAGGTTTGTACGGATGATAAAACAATTCTGCCTTTCTTGGCTGCTCATCAGTTGAAAAGATGTCTACAGCTTCTTTTGCTAATTGCATAAAACGATCTCTTTTTATCCTGTACAAAAAAATTACATTATCATTTTCATTAGCATAAAATATATAAATATAAATGAGAATAGGGCAAAACTTAAACATTGGGTCTAAATTGAGCAAATAACATGTGCTTCGTGTAAATCAATGCCAATGTTCAACTTTGCTCTATTCTTTCCTATAAAATATTGATATTAAAAGCTTCACCTATATACACATGTAAAGCCAAACTTATACATTATAAATAGACTACTTAAACTCGAAGTATCTAATTTTTTATTGAGTAAAAAGTCTTGGTTGGAATCAGTTTGCCAACAGTGAACATGGTCAATAACTCAAGCAATGTTTTTCTTTGTGAAGCTAAACAAAAGTAATTTACTAAATAAGTACTATGCGAATAAATTTACTAAATAAATTTACTAAGTAAATAATCTATATTAAAAATAAAAAAACGTAAATAAATTTTTCACTTTAAAAAGTTATTAAACTTAATAAATAAACATGCTATTAGTAATAATGAAAATTGAAACCAGAAGTACACATTCACATAATAAATATGATTCTGTATGTCTTCGTAAAGTAATAAATGTTTATGAAAGTTTTGATGGAATTTGTGCAGAAATATAAGATAGTAATAATGTAAAATGAAATGTAAACAGTATGTATACGTAGGCTTAAGACTTCTACATCAAGCTTGCTAATTTCTATAGGCTCGTCGTCTATCCTCTGCAGTGAACTCAGAGATAAGTTCTCCACTTCTACTTCATTCATGCACCTCTTGCTTTCTTTTGAGTTTTTTTTTCAAATGTTTCCTTTGTAACAACATTATTATTAGCATGAGTTAATGAAATGTCAATAGGCATATCTTTCCATTCTCAACTTATTATTTTCCCGTTGTGTTTACACTTGTATACAATGCTAAGCCAGCGGATATAAGCTTGCGTTATCAAGCAACGGATACAAGCACTCGCGCGCGTAAAGAACACAAATATAAGCGAGTACGTACAGTTATGTGTATTACTGTTCGCACTTCTCTTCACAAATCTACTTAGGATAAAATTCAAATTATTCAAAGCAAAGAGTGAATTTATTATCACTTAAACGTGTGTCTTGTTTCAACCTGTTTGCACTCTGTTTATTGTTAATTGCTCGATTAATTATTCAACTGAAACATTATCTGGTAACGCAGAGACAGTCCTCGGCAGTAAGTCGCCAAGACACCAGTTTATCCACTAATCCAAGAGACTCACAATACTCGAAAACATGTCTTATATACTAAAAGATAGCTATTTTTTGTGGCTATAAGTGAATACTTTTATGTTTAATTAACTACATTTAAAACTAAAAAATTTTTAAAGAAAACCGAAAGCGAAGATATAGTGATGCTCACGATTACGCCACCTGGCGGTTGTATATATTGACTGATTTTTCTACATTTTCTTCATTTAGACAATTCATGATAAATTCATTATCATTTTTCTTACAAGGAAGGTTTCCCAATCCGACCTCACCAATTTCAATATTCTTTTGATATGTTGTAGTTCATAAAAAAAATAAGTAACACGTGTGTTTTTTTTTATCGGCGGAAAAACACTTTGCGGGGGTGAAATCCGCCCTCGAAATCCACGCCCAAAAATGGATTTTGCAATATATCTAAGGTTCTAATTGATATTTTACAATGAAACCAATTTCATTTCACTTCTCATATAAATACGGTCCTAGCGCATGCAGTTCCGACCATAAGGGCTGCAACCCTTATTTTTTTTATTGAAAATTCTACCCTTTTTGTGACTATTTTAACGAAAAAAAATTTAAAATGAGCCAAAACAAGTAGAAAAAATATTATCGAAGATTGAATACAAAAATTAAGTTGACCTGTTCGAGATTATTTTTCAAACCTCCCTCAAAATAGGAAAACCACCCCCAAAAAATGTTTTTCGATATACTACAAGTTCTAGTTGATAATTTACTATGAATTACATTGCTCATTACTTCCATTGCACAAACACAAATTACACATGTAGTTCCGACCATGAAGGGTTCGGGTTGAAACCCTTATATTTTAAATCGAAATTTCTGCCTTTTTGTGCTTATTCTTATGAAAAAACAATCAAAACGAGACAAAAAAATTGGAACAAGTATTTTCGTCGATTGAGTACAAAAACAAAGTTAACCTGTTCGAAATTATTCTTCAATCCACTCTCATAATGGAAAAGCCACCCCCTAAAAATCGAACTGAATTGTAAAATATTGCACTTATAAAAACCCTCTGTCGATGTTGATCTCGGGAAAGATTTATGTGTATCAAAATAGAATTAATTCTTAATAGAGTTGATTTGATGTTTCGTAAAATAAAGTAAAAAAAATTTGTAAAATGTCAAGTATAGAATTTTCACATGCATAAAAATGGTAACGTACTTCTTATATACGACATTATAGTACATCCTGCTTCCAATTAAAAAAACTCAAGAAAATTAGAACTTATTTATTGTATATACTTCTTACAATAATGATATTCTTCATAGAAGTGCTTAAAACATAATGATTTTTGGCATCAACTACAACGTATAATAGCCACATTTTTGCACCCTCCTATTTTACAATGTGTATTGCAGGAATCACCAAAACCATAAGCAGCACGATTGTCAAAATATTCTGGTTTCTCAGTGATGTAACCACTCTTGAACCAGGAATATTTAAAAAGATTAGTATTTCTATAAAAGAAATCTAATCCAAGTAAAAAGAAAAGTATATCTTGGTGAAGACAATTGGTTATGGACTAATGACTGAAGTTTAATAATGTCATTTCTTTTATGTAAAGTCAAATCATAATTCATCAATGTTACAGTATCTGAAAATTGCCGGACAAAGTTCTTCCATATGCGAAATCCATAAATATCAAGTGGCTGAATTTTTCCCGTTGTCCCAGTCGGTATTTTTTTGACATTTATAATCTTATTGCTCGGTGTCGTCTCTTCTATAACTCTATCACAATGACCGCTCCGGGAGTCAAGTAACAGCATCGTATTGGAGCCTACGTTGGGGAAATATATTTTTTGCAGCCATATTTTAAAGAGGTCTAAAATTAAAAATCTGATTTGTAAATTCATTTATAATGACGTTAATTGTAACTAGATGAAAATATATATACCTGTGGTCAACTTTCCAGATTTAGATGCTTCTACGTATAAGTTTTCCGGTCTAAATAAACTGGTTTCAACAACAGGTCCAAACTCACCGCTAGCTTCCTTCAAAACTAAAAAGAGTGGTGATATTAATTCTCCTGCAGCTGATATAAGTGGCTGTATAGTATAACTGTGCGTTGTCGATGAAACTGACTGTACTAAACAC